>VZQC01013591.1:7626444-7639836 GCA_009823505.1 Rhizomys pruinosus
TTTTTTTTTTTTTTGGGCAGAAATATTTTTTAAGCAAAGCAAACATGAATTTGCTTGTCAGCAATGCAGCTCTCACTTGGGTATTTCTTCATGCATGTTATAGAAAGCAACAGTTAAGAATGGCTTGTTTGCTGTGTACATTTATATTATTGGACTACTATGAAACTTAAACTCTCTGAGCAGTCATATAAAAGGACAGAGCTGTGGAGAAGTAAAGACAGTAGGATATCTGGGATTTTCTGGCTGACAGCATACTCAGGTTCACTTAGAGACCCTGTTTCAAGGGAACTAGGCAGAGCATGACAGAGGTGGAAACTCAGTGTCTGTCTTTGGCCTGCATGTGTACCTCCATTATGCACCTACAAATACACATGCATGCTTAAATGCACATACAAGTGAGCTGTTTTAAAGTCTAAATTTAAAGGGGATGGACGTGAGAGGAGAAGGCAGAGAGGAATAAATGTTATTAAACTATGCTCTGTAAAACTCTCAAAGAATGAATAAAATATTGTTTAAAGAGAAATTTGTTTAACAGTTTCATTTTTATTTTTGTATAATTGTTGTATATTTCATATAATCTAGTTTTATCATATTTAGATTTTTTTCCCCTGTTTGAATCCCCCAACTTCTCCTGACCAGTAAAATGTACTCTACTATATAATATTAGATTATTATATATTATATATGTATGTCATTTTTATATATTAGTATATATATTTACTGGTATATATTAGAGTGAAATCCCAGCAAGCGAAATTTGTGTTCCCAAGTGTCCATTGGTGTGACTCTATTCACTGAAACCCTGCTAACATATTCAAGGTCTACCCTTAAAGAAAAATGACTGATTTTCTCAGCAGTTCTAGTTGCAAGTATTTCTTCAACTAGATTTTGGGCCTTTACTGACTTCCCCATTGCCTTTTTAGAGTATCTTTTTTTATAATACTTTTATTGATGAGTTCTATATTTCATTCATCATCTTTCAGTCTAATTTGGACACATTCCCCTCTCCCTGTCCCCATCCCACCCCTTTTCATGCCTTCTGTCATACATGTCTTGCATCGTTCTTTCAGTGTTTCCAGTTTTTCCCTGCAGAGGTTTGTTGTTTGGGGCACGGTTTAACTGTATCAGTAAGTTCTTTAACCCAGTCTTTATGTTGCTCCCCTTCATATTGCTCCAACAAATACCTATATAATCATCACATATGCATCAAATTTATGACTTATGATAATAAACTGTATATTAATTCCAAAATATGTTTAGGAATTCACATCATGAACGCTGCAGGTAAATGGATGGAACTCAAAGCCATTATGCTAAGGAAATAACACAGTCCCAGAAAAACAAATGGCAAATGGTTTCTTTCATTTGCAGATGCTAACACTCTCCAGTTGAAAGGCAAGCTGAATATTATTGTTATTTTTTTATCTGAAATCTGAAAGTTGTTATAATGTAACTCTCTTATAGGCTCTAGAATTGACCTACCACTTATTTCCAGGCTCTGAAATTATGGCATATGAGTGGAAAGTACATATTCATATTTTAGAGTAATATAAAATTAAAGGGGGGGAATGTGATTTCCCCATTTCTATACTGAGATTCTTGAGATTACATTGGACGAATAAATGGCCAGTTACCTGGAAAAACTTGTTTCCTTGTTTTCTTGTTCTTTAATATTTTATCGAAGTTTTATGTATTTCATACATAATTTCTCAGTTCAATCCAAACTCATTTCCCTCTCCATTCCTCCCATCCACCCCTCCCAAGTTCATGCAGTCTGCCATATATGTCCTGTATCCCCTTTTGAGTCTTTTTTAAGGTTTTCAAAGCAGAGGGTTATGTTGGGAGGAGAAGAGCTCTACTGCCCCAGTCAGTTCTGTCTGAGTTCTTTTGTTGTTGTTCCATCCAATCTGTATTGTTTCAACATATGCATACACATGTACTAAAATCATGTCACCTGAAAATAAACTATGTTATTTCCAAATCATATTTTTGGATTCCTGTTTTCCCTTTTAATTTTACATTGCTCTAAAACATGCAAACGTACCCCAACCCTTGTTCCAAAACTATAAAGTCTGAAAATAAGTAGTAGGTTATTAAGGGATTCATATTCTAAGAGCACAGTTGATTTTGGATAAAGAGAAATGTAACATTAATGTTACTTAGTTTGCCTTCAAGTAGGTATTGATGCTAACATCCACAAATGAGATATACCATTCATCCTTTGTTTTTCTGGGACCTTGTTACTTCACTTAGCATAATATCTTCTAGTTCCAGCCATTTACCTGCAAAGTTCATGATGTCATGTTTCTTTACCACTGCATAGAACTCCATTGTGTAGATGTACCACATTTTCTCTATCCACTCCTTGGTTGAGTGGCACTTGGTTTGGTTCTACCTCTTTGCTATTGTGAAGAGAGCTGCAATAAACATGGCTGTGCATGTATGTCTGTGTCAGGATAAACCATGTACGTATATACGCAGGGGTGGTATGACTGGATAAGGTGGTAAGCTCATTTTGAGTCTTTTAAGGGGTCTCCACACTGCTTTCCATAGTTGTTCTATGAGTTTACCTTCCCACCAGCAGTAGATGAGTGTTCCCCTTTTCCCACAACTTCTCCAGCATTTGGTATCATTTGTAAAATTATATCTTAAAGTGGTTTTAATTAGCATTTCCTTAATTATTAGCAATGTTGAACACTTTTTAAGATGTTTCTCAGCCATCTTTACTTCCTCACTTGTGAAGTCTCTGTTCAGCTCTTTACTCCACCTTTTGAGTGAGTCATTTGTTTTCTTCTTTGTTTTTGAGTAGTTTATATATTCTGGAAGTTAATGCTCTTTCAGATGTATCAGCATTGAATGATTCCTCCCACTCTCGAGGTTTTCTCTTCATTTTACTGATTGTTTCTTTCTTTTGCTCTATGGAAGCTTTGAGTTTAATGATGTCCCACTTGTCAATTGTCAACCTTATCTCCTGTGCCACTGCCATCTGATTTAGAAAGTCTTTTTCTGGGCCAGGCATGGTGGCACGTGCCTTTAATCTCTTGGGAGGCAGAGGCAGGCAGATCTCTGAGAGTTCAAGCCCAGCCTGGTCTACAATGTGAGTTCCAGGACACCTGCAGCTACAGGGAGACTCTGTCGCAAAAAGACCAAGAAAAAGAAAAAAAAAGTCTTTTCTCATCCCTATATGTTGTAGGTTGCTGACAAAATTTTCTATCACCTTCACAGTTTGGGGTTTCACATTGAGGTCTTTGATATATTTGCACTTGATTTTTGTTCAGGGTTAGGGGTAGGGATGTAATTTTATTCTTCTACAAGTTGTAATCCAGTTTTGCCAGCACCATTTGCTGAAGATGCTGCATTTCCTCCACTGTGTCTTCTTGGCCCCTTTGTCAAATATGAGGTGACTGAAATTGTATGTGATCAAGTTTGGATCTTCAATTTTGTTTCATTGGTTTACAGGTCTGTTTTTGTGCCAGTACCAGGCTGTTTTAATAATTGGATCCCTGTAGTATAGTTTGAAGTCTGGTACAGTAATCTCCACTATATTGCTCTTTTTGCTCATGGTTGCTTTGGCTATTCAAGTATCTTTTCTTTTTCCATATGAATTTAAGAATTTTTTCCAAGTCTGAAGAAACTCTTGGGGATTTTAATTGGGATTGCACTGTATATTAATTTGGGTAGAACGGACATTTTTACTATATCGATTATTCCAATCCATGAGCATGGGAGGTCTTTCCATCTTCTGATGTCTTCTTCAATCTCCTTCTTCAGGGGTTTAAATTTTTTGTTGTAGAGATCTTTGGTATCTTTGGTTAGGTTTGTTCCCAGTTATTTTATATTTTTTGAGGCTATCGTGAACGGGAAAGTCTCCTTATATCCCTTCTTCTGTTGCTAGCTGTTAGTGTAAAGAAAGGCCACTGATTTTTCTAGGTTAATTTTGTATCCCAACAATTTACTGAAACTCTCAATCTTTTCTAGTAGTTTTCTATTGGAGTTTTTAGCATCCCTTTTATAAGTTATCATGTCATCTGCAAAAAGGGATAGCTTGACTTCCTCTTTCCCAATTAGTACTCCTTTAATTTCCCTTTCTTGTCTTATTGCACTATATTGAAGAGGAGTGGTGACAGGGGGCAGCCTTGCTGCGTTCTTGCCTTTAAGGGGAATCCTTCTAACTTTTCTCCATTTTGGATGATGTTGGTTGTGGGTTTGTCATATATGGCTTTGATTATGTTGAGGAATGTTTCCTCTAGAACTTTACTCATGAAGGGATGCTGGATTTTGTCAAAGGGTTTTTCTGTGTCAATTGAGTTGATCATGTGGTTTTTGTCTTTCAGTCCATTTATGTGTTTTATGATATTTATTAATTTACATATGTTGAACCATCCCTGCATCTCTGGTATGAATCCAACTTGGTCATGTTGGATGATGTTTTTGATGTGTGTTTGTATGCAGTTGGAAAGTATTTTGTTAGTATTTTTGCATGTATGTCCATTAATGAGATGGGCCTATAGATTTCATTTTTTATTGTATCTTTGCCCAGTTTTGGTTTTAGGGTAATGCTGGTTTCATAGAAGGAATTTGGGATATTTCTCTCTGTTTGTATCCTTCTGAACGTTTTGAGTAGTAATGCTTGTAAGTCCTCTTTAAATATTTTGTAGATTTCTGCCCCGAAACCATCTGAGGCTGGGCTTTTTTTAGTTTGGAGGTTTTTTGTTTATTACATTTTCAATTTCCTCAAATATTATGGGTCTGTTTAAGATGTCAATCTCTTCTTCGTTAAGCTTTGGTGAATTCCAGGATTTCATATATTCATTGATTAATCTTAAGTTTTCGAATTTAGTAGAGTATAGTTTTAAGTATTCCCACATGATTGTCTGGATCTTTTCATTGTCTGTTTCGATGTTTCCCTTTTCATCACAAACTGTATTCCCCAATAAACTGTTGTTGCCCATGGCTTTGTCTTGGTCAGGGGTCTTTGCTGCTCCTCTTTTTATTCAAGCTGGTCTTAAAATTTAATTTCTTTTTCTTATAAACTAAATACAGAACTGTTAAGGATGACCAATCTATAATACTTTGGCGTCTAATCTTCTGATGTGTTTAGGTAACCTCTCATTTTTAGTTTCTCTTTTTGCTTCTTTTAAATTTCTAACAGTGTTTCTCTCAGATTGTGTAATTTGTCAGTGTCTTTATTTCTAGTGTCTTCACATTGTATTTTAATATTTTACTGAGTTGGTCCTTGAATTACTAATTCCACACTTAATTGAGACTTTTTTCTTGAGACAGAGTCTCCCTATAGCTGCAGCTGACCCAGCACTCACTATACAGAGCATGCTGGCCTTGAACTCGGATCCACCTGCCTCTGCCTCCCAAGTGCTGGGATTAAATTGAGAAGTCTTAATTCATCCACACCAAAGAAATTATTTTAAAAGAGGGTAACACCAAATAACTTTATTCATGTCTTGTGCAAATTTTCTTTAGTGTTTCAGCATTTCCTGGATTCTCTCCATGCATAATTATATGTAATTTTCTACCAGAGGTGGTGTCACCCTCCTGCCAGAATTCAAATGTAAAATATATCATTAATATTGGTTTTCTTTTTTTAATTTAATTTATTTATTTTCTATGTGTATGAATGTACTGTCTGCATGTAGGTTTGTGCACCCATGTCGTGCAATGCCACGGAGGTCAGAAGAGGGTGTCAGATTCCCCTGGAACTGGAGTTCTCCTGGAATTGGAGTTATGGATGGTTCTCAGCTGCCATGTGGGTGCTGGGGATCAAACCCGCGTCCTCTGCAAGAGCAGTCAGAGCTTTTAACCACTAGGCTATCTCTCCAGCCCAATATTGCTTTTCATTGTGCTAATATCATGTCATCCATATATTTATCTTTATTCTATCTGATAATCTATCACAACGCTTGGCTTAGAATTTAGCTCAATTCCCATTTATTCATTGATTCGTGTGTGTGTGTGTGTGTGTGTGTGTGTGTGTTTATTTAAACTTTTAAAATTTCAGTTCATTTTCCTTTCCCCTAACAAGTTCTTCAGCTAGATCTTTGGCACATCAACTCTCCCTCACGAGCAGTGATTAGCTACCAAGAGTATCTTGCTTAAGGGCGGGGACTGCTGCCCATTTTCGTAGTTCTAGGCTGCGTTTGTGTCTGATTGAGTCAGCAGGGGTTTTATGCATATGGTCATATTGCCATAAGTTCATATGAAAAAGTGTTCAGAAACCTGGAATAGTTTTCCTTATGGTGAAGCACCAACTGAGACTCTTACAAATTTTCCACCTCCTCTTTCCCAATAATCCCTGACCTATGGGTGGGAGAAGTATATTATAAGATTCCTATCAAGCAACTCACACTCTGCAGTTTCTTATTCTCTACTTTTTGGACAGTTGTGGCCTTGTGTGTGCATCACATTCTTTTGCATATGGGAGCCCTCACTGGTGAGAGTTGTGGGATATGTTATTATTCTCTCTTATTGCCTGTCCCTCTATATTCTATGAGCCTTAGTTGTAGAGGTTCTACTATGCATGTGTCACTTATGACTGGGTGTCTCTCAAACACTTAATCTCTGTGTGTAGCCAGTTGTGGAACACTGTGACAGTTTCCATTCATTGCAAAAAAGAAGTTTCTTTGATTAGTGTTGTATGGTGTATTTGTCTGTAAAAATAAGAATCCACATTTAGCATAAAGTAATGTTACATTTTTCTAGGGATATTACAGAGATGGGGTTTTCTTTAGGATTCCAGCATGTCTGTTTTGATTATTTTTACAGTGCCAAACATGAGTTTCCTCCCATTGAAAGGGCTTTAAATCTAATTAGATAGCTGTTGCTTAGCCCCAAGATAAAATTGCCATTACTGCACCAGTATAGTTTCTTGTGCTGGTCAATGCTGTGGTTATTGGTCTTTGCAGCTGGAATGGACCATTGATGGATTTTTCTCCCTGAGCAGTTTGCACAGTATCCTCTAGAACTGTGAAAGCTAATCTTAACCTAGGAGGCTTTGAGGAGAGTTCCAGCTCCATCTCTTGAAGTCCTGTGTCCTAAGAATGCCCTGTCTTCAGCAACAGAATCTTAAAATTCTGGGAGTCAATCAAGGGCTATGGCAATAGTCTGCTTTGTTTTTGGAATCTCCTTAACTACCATGACTAACAACTCAAAGAGAAGTTTCTTGTGCCTGGTCCTGTTTGTTTTCTTTTATAGTTTTCAGCTATACACATGCACTCACACTCAGATATTGCATGTGTATTTTTCAGTAGTTTTTTTTTTAACTATTATACTTCCCCCTGGTTTTTCATACCTAAGTTTTATTTCTCTGTTTCTTCATCCCTGTCTGACCTCCTGCCTCCTTCCTCAGTTGCCCACTTGCCCCTTGATAATGCCTGTCTCTTCTTATTCCCCTCTCTTGATTTCCTTCTTCCCCTTTACCACCATGGCTCCTTGTTTATCCTTCCCTCCTTACTTCGCAAATGAATACTCCATTTTTTTTCCATTTCCCATTTGGTAACATCTGTTTCTTACTATCCACTTTTCTCTCTCTCCTTTCCCTTTACCTCCATGGATATTTCACATTCCTGACTCCTGTGGTTGTATCAGGGTACATACTCCCATATAAGGCTTTTTGGGCTAAGAGCCACAAATGAGGAGAATATATATGACTTTTCTTTTGATGACTGAGTTCACATTTTTCTGTATTAGGCTAAATACCATGAACGAGGATACCAGCTTCTGTATTGTTTATTTTCGCTACATCATTGCCACTGAAGCTAAGCACATTCCCTGGCATTTGTGAGACAAATATATTCAGTAGCACTTCATTCTCCAGCTGAAGAAAATTCTAATAGCGGCAGATATTCAAGTTTTATGTGAAATACTAAAGAGGATTTTGTAAGTTCATTTAAACAAGATGAACAGTAGAATTTCAGTCTAATCAGTTATCTTATAGGGGTTTGAGCTCCTGACTTTGAAGTGAAGGATTTTATCTTGATATCTTTATTGCTTATGGCATTGATGAATCTTTCATAGCTTTCTAATAGTACAGGAAAAATGTAAATAAAATACTAATACAATTTACAGGGCCTGGAGAGATGGCTCAGTAATTAAGAGGATCCAGGTTTTATTCCCAGCACCCACATGGTGGCTAAGAACCATCTTAACTTCAGTTCCAGGGGAATCCTACACCCTCTTCTGACCTCTGCAGCATTGCAGGACAGGGGTACACCTACTTACATGCAGACAATACACTCATACACATAAAATAAAAATAAAATAAAATAAATTTAATTTAAATACCAATTTACATATATTTGTTTTCTTCAAAATTTAGTGATTGTTTATTTACTTTTCCTTTACTTTTCCTTTATTTTTTATTTTTTCTTAATTTTTTATTGAGCTTTTGTGCATTTCATACAGCATTTCTTAATCACATTTTTATCTGTTCCCCTAACCATGCCCCCCGCCAGAACTCATGCATTCTGCCATCCCTGTTAACTCCTGTCTTGCATCTTTTTCTTGGTCTTCTATTTCAATCACTGTGTTGATTTTCCCTGGTTTCCCCCCCACAGTGATTTTTAGTCAATGTTTCAAATGATTTATGTTATTTTATCTGTGTGGTTGTGTGCCTGCATGTATTTATGTGCATGCCTGGCACCAGGAGAGACTAGGAAGTGGCATCAGATGCCCTGGAAGTAGAGTTACAAGTAGCTGTGAGGCATCATGTGAGTACTGGGAGCCACAATGTGCGATTCTCTTCAACAGTGTTTGTGCTTTAACCACTGAGCCATATTTTCAGGTCTAGATCCTTACTATATTTATAAAAAGAGAGTGCTAGGACTGATTATTCACCTGTGGACTTCAACATGACCAATTACACAAATGCCTAATTCAAGCATTATTGAGTATAATATGTTAAAGTGATAAAACACAATACATTAGTTGTATCAGAAATATTAAGAAGCAAATGGAATTAGGTGATAAAAATTCTTTTTCATATTTTTAAAATTATTTTTATTTCATGTGTATGAGTGTTTCACCTGCATTTGTATAAAATCACCATATGCCTACATTGCACATGGCGGGTGTAAGTGGACATCAGATCCACTGGAATTAGATTTAAGGATGGTAGATAGCCCCTACGGGGGTACTGGGAACAAAACTTGGGGAAGTTCGCTCTTAATAAGTGTACATGTATAGGCAACAAGTCTTGTTAACGTGACTTCTGGTTTTATAATTGACTATAAATTTCACAGAGAATACTAAATGACACTGGAACATTTTACATTTTACAATTAAAACACTTTAAAATTCATGAGTTTTTAAGATAACAAAATAACCCTTTGAATTTTATGTAATTATCCTAATTTCTAAAATATGCCTCAAAGGTCAGATGCAGAATTCAGTGGTCTTACATTAGTATACCTAGAACCTCCTACAGAATGATGTGTGGAGTCTAAAAGCAACCTACTGGACATTTTCTTTTAAGATTTTATTATCTGGATGATAATAATTATCTGGATGTAACACTGAGGATATTTGAATAAACTATAGGGAAACTTAATTATTTAATGCTTAATTATAATGCATATGTGTGTATTTCAAGTAAAGTGGTAATGCTTCCCCCAATAATTCTAGATTATCTAACAAGAATTCCAGTGTCAGTCATAGGAAACTTCCCTTTAAGTCGTGGGCTGGGTAGTCAAAGATACTACCAAAGAAATATCGGTTACTGTCATTGCCCTTAGTTGCTCATCAAGAACTTGAAGTTAAGACTTTATTTCTAAATGCAGCACATGGTTTAAAATAGGACTTAAAGGAAATGAGCTGTAACTGAACTGGAAGCTTTCTCAGTAATAAACAGGTCTCATAGTATCTCAGGGTGCTACACTAATTGACAAGGGAGTATGGAAGACAGTAGTCCATCCAGCTATAAAGCTTGGAAATCACATCATCAACCAGGTTGGCAAGATAACCCCCAATGGTGTACTACTTTGCACTTTTGTTTTGAGGTTAATTGGTACAGTTGGACTTACTGCCCACTAACAGGAGGAGTAAACCCAGTATAATACCTGTGGCTGGAGAGGATATAGACCCTAGAGGAGAATCTGCTCTTGTCACTTCTTTAAACCAAGATAACCTCTAACTTTATTCTGAATACTTATCCTATACAACAGGTAAGTGCAGCTCTTATCACTCATTATAGAACTTTCTTTTTGGAATAGATAGAGAGATCACAGAGATTTATAGCTCATTAAATTGTAGAAATCAGTTCATGATTATTATCTGTCTGTGCTTATTCATATTGTTAAACATTTTTCTCTGCTGGAAGGCGAGCCCCACTCATGACACTAGCAAGTTGTTCCCACTGAGCTGCATCCTCAGTCCACTTAGACAAATTTCTTGTCAAAAGTTGACAATTTTTACTCTATTCTGATATCATAAAATTCCTTTGTCAAACCTTATTACTAAGAGAAGGACATTGGCCAGAAGCCAGTTTTTATTGGCCTATTTCATTTCCCTTCTTAAATCTTTAGGTTAGTAAAACTTTTTTAAAATTTTTATTATTTATTTATGTGTATGAATGTACTGTCTGCGTGTAGGTTTGTGCACCCGTATCATGCAATGCCGCGGAGGTCAGAAGAGGGTGTCGGATTCCCCTGGAACTGGAGTTCTCCTGGAATTGCAGTTACAGACGGTTCTCAGCAGCCATGTGGGTGCTGGGAATCAAACCCGGGTCCTCTGCAAGAGCAGTTGGTGCTCTTAACCGCTCTCCAACCCCAGGTTAGTAAAACTTTTAATGAGAATTTTCATGTGAAAATTGCAAGTAGCCGTGAAGGTAAAGTGTTATATAGTCCTATGAAGAGAGAATATAAAATGAGTCTGGTGGGGCCTATCAGAAATCTAAGGCATAAAGCAAGCATACATTCTCCTTTCAGATTTTATTGATGTTCTGCAGCTACGAGCCCCATAATGCCATGTAGGAAACCTTCATGGATTACAAGAGGTTGGGGGTGAATTCTTCAGAGACAGGACTGTAAATAGACTTCATTACAGCTGCAGAGAATATATGTTATAAGCTGCAACAACTTGAATTGCTGACCCAAAAGGAAAAATAAAATATCTTACAATTATCTTGCCTTTCTTAGAGGGTAAACGAATGAACATTATATTAAAGTTTAAAAATGGGAAACAACAAAAATACAGATATTTTAATTGCAGAATATTAATAGGATACTTATTGTCATTGTGATGTTGTTATTGTCCTTTCTTATAAACAGCACAAAGATTCTAAGAAGTGCTAGAATACCTCTTTACGTTAATATCATGTAATTTATTGGTTAAATATCTTTTACATGCTAAAGATTTAAAGCAAAGATTTTATGCCATTCATGACAGAATGAAATATTTGAATGACAACTCATACTGTCATTTGTAACTCAACAAGTAACACCTGAAGTGCATCTTATTCATCTGTATTACATTATCTAATAGAAAATCGAAAGGTTATTGCAAACTTTTTCAAATAAAGAGCCTATGATAATTTATTACTAGTAGCTGAAAGTTCAAGGCCTTTTCTGGCATGGAAATAATATAATATTCTGTCAGTGAAGCATTTTGAGAGTACATACAACTACATAGAAATATAAATATACACATATCTATTTATCTAAAACAGTGTAAATATACTTATTGCATACATGCTGTTAATGAATTTTACAGTCCTGGAGTTCAGATCAGACAGAGATTAGTAGCAATCTGCATATGATGCTTAGAAGGAAAATAGCACAGTTGCAGGTTATACTAATTCAGGAATAAACAAAAAGGAAAGTTTGTAAGCTAGTAATATAAAAACCTCTTCAGACAAAACACTAAAATTAAATCTTGAAATCAGTAGACTATTTCAAATTACAAGTTACAATGAAGATTCCTATTTTCATCTTCTATGAAGGGCCTATAAAGTGCATATTAATTTGCAAGAATATGCAGTGAATCCTCTCTCAGAAGCAAATTTTGACCTGCGACCACTCACAGAAGGATTACTCCAAGATTCAAAGAACGTATATGAAAATACTCCAAAAGTGTAAGCAATTACTAAGACACCAAGGTCATCAAAGTGGATGAGTGTGAGCTGAGGAATCTAAAGGGTAGATGTGCATCAGAAACTGTCACCGACGAATCAAGTGAAAGGTAATTTTTTAGTGAAGAAGACAAAATAGTATGGTAGAATTTTGCACCAGAGTTAAAAGAGAATCTGAAAAAAAAAATGTGTTTCTTTCCATTTCCACCTAGCATTAGTGAAGACCTGGCTTCAATCCCCAAAATGACCCCAACACACACACACACACACACACACACACACACACACACACCCCACACATACACACACACACACACACACACATCTACTCTGTCATGGAATTTACATACTACACGAAAAGGCAGACAAGATTGGAATTATGTTAGGGAGCCATTTCTGAGCATATCTGAAACATTTGAAGGACAGTTGGGAAACCATTGTGTATACCAGGAGCAGGGAGCAGAGGGAGAGAGAATTCAAGCACTAACGGAAGTGTGGAAATTTCCTTAGCAAGTTCCTGTCCTTCCCTATGTTCATGGACTGACCCTTGGCTCTTACAATCTTTCCATCCCCTCTTCCACAACATTTCCTGGGCCTTAGGCAGGTAAGTTTTAAAACAGGAGTCTTAGCCAAAGACAGCTCTTATTCTCTAAAACTTAGCCAGTTGTGACCTTCTGTGTGGATTCCACTCTCTTGTATAAAGAAGCTTCACTAGTGAGGGATGAGCTACTATTCTATCTAGCCCCTGTTCTACTATGTTCCATGAATTCTTGGTGTAGATGTTTCACTGTAGATATGCCATGTAGGACTGAACAACCCTTAGACATGCATCCTCTGTTTGTGACCAGTTATGGAGCTCTGCAGTGGCTTTTATGCCCTGGAAGCTTGCACATGTGAACATGCGGCAATGGTGGCATGGAGAACAAGACCCATGCCAAATTCAGTCATACGAGGGCCAAGAGTGAAGCAAGGGTAATGGGTGGTGGGCCAGCCCTAGCCTGGGAACTGTTGGAACATGTATGGTAGAATGAATGAATTCTGGAGGAATGCAGGAGGGCTTCTAAATTTGACTAAAAACTGTTATATGGGGGCTGGAGAGATAGCCTAGCGGTTGGGAGCACCGACGCTCTTGCAGAGGACCGGGTTCGATCCCCAGCACCCACATGGCGGCTAAGAACCGTCTGTAACTCCAATTCCAGGAGAGCTCCAGTTCCAGGGGAATCTGAGACCCTCTTCTGACCTCCGCGGCATTGCACGTCACGGGTGCACAGACCTGCATGCAGACAATACATTCATACACATACAAAAAAAAAAAA
>VZQC01013591.1:7640821-7676562 GCA_009823505.1 Rhizomys pruinosus
AAAAAAAAAAAAAAAAAAAAAAAAAAAAAAAAAAAAAAAAAAAAAAAAAAAAAAGAAAGAGAAACTATATAAAAAATACTGTGCAATTCACGATGTGAAGCATTGGGTCAGCTACACCCTTCCTGGGCCTGTTTACTTGAGAGGAATGTCGGCTAGAGGAAATTGCCAGCAGGCAACCACACAAATTCAAAAGTCCCTGGAAAAACAACAGAAATGACACAACAGAAGAGGAACGCCATCATTTTCCCATGAAGAAATGACAGTAAGCACTATAATATTTTTCTGTCGATGAAATACAAGTTAATAGAAGGTTATGAAATTCAAGAGTTGAGGAAAAATTAATCTGTAGAAAGAATTATCTGAAAGCTGGGCAGGAACTCTTGAATTTTAACAACAGCAGCACTTTACAGATTTCTATAAACAAAGGGAAAGATAAGGTGACATTTTAACAATAGACATTATTTTAAACTTTATATATCACTTGCGATTCACCTTGAGAACTAAAAAATGGACCTATAATTTAGACAACCTGGAAGAAATCAAATTATCTAAATTCTGTGTCAGATGGTGATTACTTAAAGAATATAAAGGAAACATCCAGCTGTCCTGCATAAAAAGCTAACCTCCCCTTCTTTCAATGTAATGAAGAACCACCTTTACTACGTCCCGCCAACATGTTTCTACGACCATGACTCAGATGTACTTGTGACAATTCAAACAATATGTGTACACATGTGCTATAATATTTGTCTTTTTTCATAAATTTTTATTGAATTTTGTGCGTATTTCCTACGGAATGTTTTAATCATCTTTATGCCACTTTCCCCATGACACCCTCACATAACCCTCCTCCCACTTGACTTCACACATTCTGTCATTTGTGTTCAGGCCTTTCAGTTAGCGTCTTCAGCTTTTTCTTAGTGCAAGTTTCTCTGCCGGGCTCTAGGTAACCTATCTAGAGTCCCTTGATTTAAGAAGATCAGCTCATCCTCCCCGAGCAGTAAAGAGCTGCCAGTAATTCCTTTACTAATATTGGGGTCTGCTGCCCATTTCCGTACTTTTGTGGTAATTTCTTTCTTTTTTTCTGCTTGAGTTTGCATGGGTACTGTGCATGCTGACACCGTTGCTGTAGGCTCATAGGAGCAGGTTCCCAAGAGCCTGTAGGGTTCTATTTCCATATGGCCCTGCACCCCCTCCCTGACTCTTACATTCTTTCAGAACCCTCCTCTGCAATGTTCCTTTCACCATGGGTGGGTGGAGTTAGTATAGGAATCCCGTCCAAGGACTCACACTCAGCAGGCTCTTATTCTCTATGATTTGGTGATCTGTGACATTTTATGTTCCTGGGCCTCTTGAATGAGTGTTTCATTGATAAGTAAGGGATGCACTACTGTCCTCTGTACCCTTTGTTCTATGTTCCATGAGCCTTAGGTGTAGAAGTAGCATTGTAGATATGCCAGTTGCTTGGACGACTCACAGTAAACCTGCATATGACAAGTCATGGAACTCTGTAATAATCACTGTCTGGAGGTGACTGGGATACTAGTTTGTAAATATAGGGATACATTTTTTTTTTTTTTTTGGTCTTTTCAAGACAGGGTATCCCTGTAGTCCCAGCTGTCCTGGAACTCACTCTGTAGACCAGGCTGGCCTTGAACTCACAAAGATCTGCCTGCCTCTGCCTCCCAAGTGCTAGGATTAAAGGCGTGCACCACAACACCTGGCTAGGGATACATATTTTGCACTGGACTAGAAATTACAATTCTCTAGGGATGTAAAAGCCTTGGGGTTTTCTCTAAGATCTATGACCTCTCCAACCATGTGTATTTGGCTATGTTTACAGTACCACGCATGAGTTTCCTCCCACTGAGTGGGCTTTATGTCTGATTGGGTAGCTGTTTATTACCCCCAATGTAAAAGTGTCAATACTGCAGCAATATTGTTTGCTGTGCTAGTCATTAAGTTAGGTTATTATTGATGTAGTTATTAGGACTTGAAAGGGTTTGGACCATTGATAGTCTTCTCCAAATATATGAGCCATCAAGGGAGGTGGCTTCCAGGTCAATTCCAGCTCTACTTCTCCAAATTCAAATTATGACCTGTCTTCAGCAATAGGATCTTACCTTTAAATTTGGGAGGCAATCAAGGGCTCTATTAACAGCCTGTATAATTGGGGGAGTCTCTTGGACTACCCTGTCCAACATTTCAAGGGAAGGTTTCACCTGTATGGCACAGTTTCTTCCTATGTAGACTTTAGCTGTACACATGGATTCATTTGGAGACAGTCTGTGTATAATTTTCAGTAGGTATTTGGAGTAATATGATTACCCCTGCTATTTTTTCACCCTAGCTAGGCATTATTTACCTCTCCTCTCTCTCTTTGTCTAACCCTCTCTCACTCTCTTCTGATGTAAAGTTTTGTTTCTGTTGTTTTAAAACTATTGTATATATTTATAGTATATTTACATATGTGCATACATATAAATGGAGGTCTTATATCACACTTATATTACTATGAACTACTGACTCAATACAATTCTTTTCTAGACTTCCATACAAATATATATAACTTTCAGAGCATTCTGGATGATGTTTCTTAATTTAACTTATACCTTCTATATGTTACACTAAACACAGAGAGCACACTATTTATTTGACTTTTTGTCTCACATATTATCAATTTGTGGATATGCCACAGTTTACCTAAACACTCAACTTCAATCCATAACATAGTCCATTCACTGACTTAATACAAATTTATTAAGACCTGATATATTCAGGATTATTTCAACCTTTTATCAGAGACTGAAGAAGAGAGAGGAAAGCCTTCACGGAGGGCCAGGACTAATAGCTCACTGGTAGACTAGTTGCCTAGAAGGCATGAAGATCTATTATCCCTCCAGTGAAAACAAAAAGCTACATAGAGCTGGTGCTGGAGTAATGGTTCAGTGGTTAAAAAGCACCTGCTGATTTTACAGAGATAAATATTTGGTTCCTTGTACCCATGCTCAGCATCTCACAACTAATTATAACTCCAGCTTAGTTTATCTGACACCCTACCCTAGGCATCCATAGTCACTCATTAACTGACACACATACACATATTATTTTTTTTAATTCTAAAGTGATAATTAAATAAATAAAACAGTTACAATAATCACACAAACGCACATACAGTATTCCATCTTGGAATTTATATTGTATGCAGGAAGTGCATAAATACATGGATTATATTCCAGTTAAAAGTCCACAAGACAACTTCAGAATAAGCCTGGAACATATGAAGAATGGCCTGGAATCTCAGGCGCCTAGAGCCCAGCAGTGACAGAATAATGATAGAAGATGACTTGATCGAATTAAGAGACATCCTGTGAAGGATTCTGCTATCATCCCCAAGTGAACTGAGGACACTGAATTGATTTGACTGCACTTTTATATAGTTGGTTCTATTGACATAAGTATTTATTATTTATGTTCATGTAAACATGTATCTACAAGGTATTTCCTGGTTTAGGCTTGTAGGAACCATGATGGCCACTTTTGAGAATCTGGCTATGTAGATATTGCTAAACATTCCTCCTCGTAGAAACTGAAGCATCCCACACTCCCAATAGCAATATCTGATTCTGTTCAACTTCTCTTTCTGTTCTAATTTTCTCTTGTTCATAAAAGTGCATGGCATCATTGTAACTTGAAATAAATTACTTTTATTTCCCATATTTGCTGTTATATTAAACAAAATGATTTGAGTACCCTTATGAGAAAATAAAAAAATTCCTAAATAAGAGAACTTTGATAGAAATATGAAGTAGCTGGTAATGTGTGGTCCTGTAAATTCATGACATGGTGCTCCTGATGAGTACCTGGGCAAATATGGTTCTCACAGGAGGGAAGGAAATTCATTTTATTTATTTTTTACAGTTTTTTTATTATTAAAATAAAAACTGTAAAAAAATAAATAAAATGAATTTCCTTCCCTCCTGTGAGAACCATATTTTAAGAATAATGAAAGCGGGGCTGGAGAGATGGCCTAGCGTTTAAGAGCGCCGACCGCTCTTGCAGAGGACCTGGGTTCGATCCCCAGTGCCCACATGGCGGCTGAGAGCCGTCTGAAACTCCAATTCCAGGAGAACTCCAGTTCCGGGGGAATCCGACACCCTCTTCTGACCTCCGGGGCATTGCACGACACGGGTGCACAGACTTGCATGCAGATAGAACATTCATACACATACAGAAATAAATAAAAATTAATTAAAAAAAAGAATAATGAAAGCTTCACTTGCATTTTGTAGTGATTCTCAAAACTTATGGTATGAAATGCACAAAACATCAATAAAATAAACCTTTTTTCTTCTCCTTTCTTAAATTGAAGTTTTGTGTATTTTGTACATAATGAAAAGAATAGAGGTGTATAGAGAAGGAATTGATGGTTTGTTGGATTGCAGTATTGATTTATTTCTAGTTCTTTATGGATTTCCTTTGTGAAGCCAGGTGAGACATGATTTATACAGAATAAGGGGATTTTCAAAACAGAGAAGCCAGGACAGAAGATGAAACATTTCTTGTACGGGATAAGAAAGAATATTGCCTGGTGAGACACAATTCAATTGAAATCACTGAGAGAACACAGATCAGACAGGTGGCCATGGGTGTGTAGTGTCACCATTTGGCTCAGGTGTGCACTGTTCTTTCCAGCTGTCTCAGAAGTATGTGTGCAGACAAAAAGAATACAGGCAGAAGGATTTACTCAAGTCTAGATGTTTGCAGCCCAAGGGATGAAAAGAAGTCAGGTTAAGGTTGAGAAAATTCTTCAGAGAGAAATCCTGAGGTATTGACTATGACATATCCAATAGAAAGAATAAAAAGAAACATTCAGAAACTTTCAAGAAAAAAACATTCTAAAATTGTTCATTTTAGCACTACATACCATAATTTATATCATGCCAGATTGGTCTATGCTATTAGAAACAGGTTGTGATCTTTTTTCTAAATTTATAAACTAAAACTACTCAGGTATCTATCTAACGGTTTTGAAATAAGTATAGACTGTGGAATAGCTAAATTGAGCAAATTGGCCTATGGATCACTTCATGCTCATCATTTTTATAAGAACACTCAAATTCTATTTTCTCGTGACTATAAAAATGAAGTGTGCCTGCTGTATTTTTCCATGTTTTACAATAGATATTTAGAACCCATTTCCAAATCTCACAGCAACTTTGTACCTTTTGACCAAATCTTCCCTCATCTCTTTTCTCCATCATTCTACTCTCTTCTATGATTCAAAGTTTTCATATTCCATATATAAGTCTGGCAGTTTCACTTGCTTTTCTTTGCCTGGTATATTTAATTTACTATAATGCTGTGTAATTTCATCAGGGTCGTCATATTTGTGCAACAAATCTCCATTGTTATTTTTAATAATAAAGTCATAGACTAAAAACGAGCATATTCTTTCTTTCACAAACACCCTTTAAATAGTTTCACAACAGTCATCTGTCTTCTGTCCATCTCTCCACATTGCTGATCTCTCTCAGAAGACTAACGAACACCTTTTTAAGGATCACATTTTAAAACTGCAGTATCAATCCTTAACTAAAGAGCTGGATGACCATAACTTCTTTGCCTCATCAAGACTTGGTTTGATATGTCTGAGAGAGTGTTCAAATTTTCCAACTTTTCTTCACCTATACAGCAAGATAAATTCACATTCAGTTATTAACAGTGGAGGACCATTGGGTGATTTGAACAAGTTCTGTCTGGAATGATATTCTCGAATCCCAGGAGTGACATGTGGATCTCACCAACAGTTAAATCTCACTATCTCCCTTGAAATATTTTCAAAATAAATCTTAACAATGCAGTTGATCTTTCACAAGAGTTGCCTTTAGATTGAAAGGCTGTGGTTTGATATTAGATTGACATTGTATCTAGAAATCTAATGGTCCACAGTCAACTTTCACTTCTCTTGTAGGAGCTGAAGTGACTCCTTTGCAGCTTTGTTTTCCTCTGGAGTATGTCTTACAGAATTCTTACAAATGAGTTCAAGGCCTGCCTGGTCTACAGAGTGAGTTCCAGGACCGCTGGGGCTACAGGGAGACCCTGTCTTGAAAAGACCAAAAAAACACACACAAAAAAAAACTCACAAAAAAACACACAAAAAACAAATCTTTGATCACATCCACAATGGGAACTGGGCCCTCACTCTCACATTCTCTCTCTCTCTCTCTCTCTCTCTCTCTCTCTCTCTCTCTCTCTCTCTTTCTCTCTCTCTCTCTCCATTCCTGGTTACTTTGATATCTTCCCTCTAAGAAATTCAATATTAGTATTCATACACTCCTTAAATATTTAGCAAGTGTTTAATGTTGAAAAATACAAATACGTTTGCCTCTGATATTGACAAATACTTTCTATTAAATTCTACTTTCCACATGATGCATAACACTGTTCATCTCATTCATTCTGCTGTCATGGTTACGGGCTTCATATCATTGTCTTCAAGCTTAGTACTCTATTTTACTTATCATTAGTGAATGTTAACAGGAATAATATAAACATTTGCAATGATATCTTCCCTCAAACTCATCATAATATAATGTACACATTCATAACCATGATAGCTTTGCATATCACCTGCAACCCCATCTATAAAGCCATAATCATGTAAGATATACAAAGAGCTCATGATAGCAGTAAAAGGAATGGATTGTGCCTCCTTTTTCAAGCACAATAACAGGCTCTTACTGCAAACAGAGTCATTACATCAAGTGGAAATGTGAAAGGACACAATGGGACATCGGTGTCACCGAGCATGGTCTCCACAACTTTAGAAGCAGGGTTGATGGAGAGTCTCAGGAGATGGCCTTGGATGCAGATGGTGGGAGGTTCATAGGGTAAAAGAGGCTTTCTTCCCTCAGACAATGAGAGGCCTGTAGATCCAATGCAGAACCAAACTCAGAATAAGATTAGTAAGCAAACTAATTGCTATTTGCTATTTTGCCATCTTGGAAAAGAAGAATGATGCTTCAGATTTGAAACTTGGAGCTTCTTAATTCACTTTCACCCCATTCGTTGGAGACTTCATAGCCCACATGGAGAGATAAAGAACCTAATGCTCAGAGGTCTGTGAAATGACTCTGAAAAACCTGTTGGAATTGTATGGACTTAGTTTCTGGAGTGGAACCTAGAGAATGTCAACAGGCCATTCCAAAGTGGTGAATTATTTATTATCTCCACCCACTATGGTATAAATCACCATAAAATTAGTAGCTTAAAATAGAAGAAATTTATCATATTGCACCTTTATAAACTAGGAGCATGAAAACAAGTTTTCCCTAGGATTTCTGCAAACTCTAAGGTGCCATTCTTTCTTTGAGCTTTAAGCTCTGGAGACTGCAAGCAATCTCTTTAGCACCTTGGTTAATATAAACAGTTCACCAATGATGTCATTTCCTATTCTCTCCACTGCTCTACGTTCTTACTTTATTACGTCTGCCAAGACACTATTTGTGGCTAAGATGCACATTCTAGGATTCTGAATAGACATGTCACTTGGTAGAAGGCAGTGAGCTATTCAACTGAATACAATGTTTGTGTCCCAGATCTCTACTTCAGGACTGCACCTGGCCATTGCAGTAGATTGGTGTGAAGCAGGGAGGCCAGTGAGAAGCCAGGGACTGTGTTATTTATGAAAACCAACTTCCTGTTGTGTCATAGTTGAAAAATTTACACTATTCTACTTCATTTCTTCCTTAAAAACTTACAGTAACCCCATTAAAACAGATATTCCCACTCAATAACCAACTTTGCATTCATAATGAAAAAAATACTATATAAAATGACATGAACTAACAGAAGCTATGAACCATCTGTGATATGCATAAAGAAATCTGTATGAGGAATGGTTTTCACTACCTGTGAACAGACTAAAAATTGTATTCATTTCATAATGAACTTGAATGCCTGGAATCTTATAAAACTGCTTCATAAGTGATATTAGACTTTTCAGCTGAGATGAGTTAATTGAAGCCTATCCCTAGAATAAAGCCATTTTGAGATATACTCCAGAATTTAAATAGGATAAACTGAGAATTAGTTTTAAAATTACTTGTATCCTAAGGTTGTATGTGTGAAAGAGAAAAACATTCCTGTTTATTGAACTTAGGTTCACATTTGAATGGCTAATTTAAAGATTAACTGATATTATTTTTTATTTATTTTTGTATGTGTATGAGTGTACTGTCTGCATGTAGGTCTGTGCACACGTGTCGTGCAATGTCGCGGAGGTCAGGAGCGGGTCTCAGATTTCCCTGGAACTGGAGTTCTCCTGGAATTGGAGTTACAGATGGTTCTTAGCCTCCATGTGGGTGCTGGGGATCGATCCTGGGTCCTCTGCGAGAGCAGTCGGTGCTCTTAACCGCTAGGCTATCTGTCCACCCCCCTGATCTTTGGTTTTTATATCTATTCTCACAAGAATTTATATCAAAGGAAACAACTTTTTCATATATGAATGAATAATATATGCATTGCAGTTTGAAATGGAGAACTACTGGATTTTGAGATCATGGAAGATACATTGCTTAATTCTTCACATGATTTAGACTGAAGCTACATTTTGCTTTCTTCAAGAAAATATATCCCTACCCAGTTGAGAAGCTGTATAAGCACAACAGGACATTGATGTTATCTTAAAAATCTTCTTTAATGCCAGACATGGTGGCACATGCCTTTAATCCCAGCACTCAGGAGGCAGAGGCAGGCAGATCTCTCTGAGTTCTGAGTTTGAGGCCAGCCCAGTCTACATAGTGAGTTCCAGAACAACTGGAGCTACAGGGAGACCCTTTCCCCCAAAAATAAATAAATAAATGAATAAATAAATAAATAAATAAATAAATAAATAAATACTTGCCAGGCATGGTGGCACATGCTTTTAATCCCAGCACTCAGGAGGCAGAGCCAGACCAATCTCTGTGAGTTCAAGGCCAGCCTGGTTTACATAGAGAGTTCCAGGACAGCTGGGCCTACAGGGAGACCATGTCTCAAAAAGACCTCCCCAAAAAACCTTCCTTAATATCTCTAGACATCATGCAGTGAGGAAGAGATAGAGGCAAATGAAACTTAAATCACAATAAGCTGTCAAGTGTTTTAACACCAATTAGTACATAAGATATAGAGACCTTCAGTGACTAAAAGGCAACCACAAAATAAAATTCAACTTGGAAAATATACTATGCTTGGCAAGTAGCCCTCTGTAAAATAGTAATAATAATAATAAATAATAATAATAACTAAACTTGTAATTGTTTTTAAAAACAATTACACCCTTCTCAAGATAACATACATTCAATGAAACAAACCAAGTAGTTACTTATTCACTGTTGATGTTCCTATCAGATTTTGAAATTTGACATGGATTAGAATATGATTGGAACAGAGACTTCTCAATAGAAGAAATAAAGATGGCTAAAAAACATATTAAAATTGTGCAACATCATTAGTAATTAAGGAAATGCAATTCAAAACCACTTTAAAATTTCAACTTATATTAGTTAAGATCGAGAAAACAATTTATATCAAATGCTGGAGAGATTGTGGGAAAAGGAGAACACTCATTCACTAATGCAAACTCATGTTACCCATATGGAAAGCAGTGTGGTGAACCCTTAAAAGACTAAAAGTGTTTACTGTTAAACTTTGAATCCATAATGTGTTTTGGAATTAACCTATACTTTATTTTCAGACTTTGTAACCCTGGTATATATTTGGAGTGTATAGACCCATAATTTGGAGTAATATAAAATCAAAAGGACCAAAAAATAGTCTCATTCAAAGATCAGACCAAAACAGTAAACTTCTACATGAAAAGAGTTAAGCAAGACTGAGAGAAAAGATGCAGGACAGGACCTAACGTATGGTAGAACTTATGAGTTCTGATGGGGGCAGTAGGGATTGGGGAAGGGGTCTACTTTGATTAAGAAATGTCCTATGGCATGTATAAAAGCTTGGTAAAAAAAAAAAAAAAAACAGGAAAAAAAAACAAGATTAAAAATGAACTGAAATGAACCGACCATTTGACCCAGTCATACCACTCCTGCATATATACCCAAAGGATCCATCCTGTAGCAGAAATATGTGCACAACCATGTTTAGTGCAGCTCTTTTCACAATAATGAAGAGCAGAAACAACCCAAGTGTTCCTCAACTGATGAGTGGGTAATGAAAATGTGATACATTTACACAATGGAGTTCTATGCAACTCTAAAGAAAGATGGCATCATGAATTTTGCAGGTAAATGGATGGAGCTAGAAACTGTTATTGTAGGTGAAGAAACACAAATCAAAAAAATCAAAAAAAAATTTTTTTCTCAGAAAATCAAACCACATACCGTGTCCCTCATCTGTGGATACTAGCACCAAATCCTTATATGTGAGTCAAGATGGGTAACTTGTTAGTAAAAATAATTCCACATTGACTGACAATACTATAGATATAGCCTGAAGTTTATGTCTCTATGGGGTTTCTGTGGAAAGTGGTATAGAGAATACTTAAAAGCCTCAAATTAAACCTACCACCTGAAGACTCATCCTACCACAAATACTGAGAGCCTGTTAGACTGCTGTGCTGTGGAGATTTGTGAGTGCAGCTTCTGTAGGCTCTCCTGTCTACCTGCATTAACTTGCAGCAGGCTCTTACATTCTTTTAGTCCAGAGGCTTAGTGGTACAAATTGCATTGTAGATATATCACTTAGGTATGGGTACCTCACAATAACGTATTCTTTATATTTGGCCAGTTGTGGAACTGACCAAATATAAAAAATATATATTAGTTTCCAGCTGTTGCAACCAAGGGAAGGAAGGGGAAGGAGTTCAAGGGAGGGGGATAGTAGGAAACGGGTTGTCAGGGGGGATGGCTACAGAGTGGTAGAGAGCAGAAGAGAGCAAAAGAATGCTTAAGTGCTGTGAGAAATGTAGTATTTAAACTGTCAGTCTCTTCTTGGTTAAGCTTTGTTGGTTCCCAGGGTTTCAGATATTCATCCATTTCTCTTAGGTTTTCAAATTTAGTCGAGTATAGATTTTTGAAGTATTCCCTTATGATTGGATCTTTTATTTGTCTGTTGTGATGTTTCCCCTTTCATCACAAATACTATTGATTTGGAGTTTCTCTCTCTCTCTCTCTCTCTCTCTCTCTCTCTCTCTCTCTCTCTGTTAACTGCTGGGCTAGAGGTCTGTCTATTTTGTTTATTTTTTCAAAGAACCAGCTTTTGGATTCATTGATTTTATGTATTGTTTTCTTTGGTTCTATTTCATTGATTTCTGCTCCGATTTTTGTTATTTCTTCCTGTCTGTGGGTTTAGGGTTCATTTCTTGTTGTCTCTCAAGTGTTTTTTGCTGCAGTGTTTGATCATTTATTTGTTCTCTTTCTGTTTTTGGTTAATTTTTTTTTTGATGTGGGCACTTAGGGCTATAAATTTCCCTCTCAAGACTGCTTTTAAAGTATCCCACAGGTGGTGTTGTGTTGTATTGTCTTTTTCGTTCAGTTCCATGAATACTTTTATTTCACTATTTCTTCCCTGACCCATTCATTGTTCAGGATTGTGTTGTTTAGTCTCCATGTGTTCTTGTAGCTAGTTGGACTTGCTCTGGGGTTCATATTGAGCTTTACTGTAGTGTACTGATAGAAAGCATGATTAGTACAGTGGGCCTCATGCAGCAAGTTATAAGGCTTGCTTGAGTCTTCACCACCCCTGCTTTCTTTCTTTTCTGGCAGTTGTCAATTCCCCAGGGTTCACTATGGCCTCGTGACTGATTCTGACAATCAAATATGAAAGTAGTTGCTAGTTTCATTCATGGTTCTTGCAACATCTCCATACCTAATTTTCCAGATTATTGTCCCTTCTGCCATCTAATGCTCATAGATATGTACACCACACATTCAAAACTGCCACATCTACACCTGAGTCTGGATCCCTGATCTGCTTCTCTGAAGGGTTGCCACAAGGAAGAGCCTCCTTTACCTTCTGTAACATAGTCTCTGAACAGTAGCTCACCCTTAAGTATTGGGTTAGCTTGTGAAAAGTTGTAATTTTGTCCATGATATGCTTTATTACCAAATTGCACTTTGGAATAATTAACCCATCCTGTTTAACAGCATCCATGAAAATCCAGAAATATGATCAATGTCTATTCCAATTGCATTTACACTATATACACTGACAATATTCCACACATTTTTCAGTAAGGAAGCATTCATTAGTCATCAAACAAACAAAGTTTGACACAAATTACACCACATCTACCATGATTTAAGGTACTTATATGCATCATAGTAAAAGCTACAAAGAAGTTCACGAAGAAATGGAATCAAGAGGCCATTGTACAATTGTCCATTTTTCCCATCCTTGAGTGTCAACCTGGGCCAAACATGGACCTCTGAGTCTTCCATAGATGAGTTTCAGGGATCTGGTTATTATTGCTGAAAAATCCTAGTAATATCTATTTAATGAAATTCTTACTGAGAATTAATATGCTGTATAAATAATCAGTGTCCAGCACATGCTAGATCTGTTCACTTATTTTCATTAGTGTGTGGGCTATTCACTTGAACTTTTACATTTTTCTGATTTATGGCTAAAAGAAAGAAAAGAATATGCAAATAAGCAGCAATCCCCGCAATGGTTGCTTCAGTGAAAGCGTAAAAGCAAAATGAAGTCTTTTCCAGTGTGCCTCATTAGCCCAATAAAACCCAATTTTCTCTAATTTCCACTCTCTCCTATGGGAAAGACCAAGAAACAATTGAAATTCATAGTCAGATTTTATAATTTTTCCTACCTCTGTAGATACATATTTTATCAGACAGAACCTGAGTTTGAGTTCATTTTTATACTACAAAGTTGAGAGTCAGGGGATGGACTGTGTTGCGGGGGAAATCACAGAAATGTTATTCACTTGCTCATGAATTTTTCTGTTATCAACATCTCAGAAAGGAGATGGACCCATTATCAGACCTGAGGGCAAATTATCTAGGCTGTGTCTAAGAAGCCAAGCCGGTAGCAGTTGTTCTGAATTGGGGGAGCTCTACTTTCCTTTTCTTTAAGGAGGTTAACTGTACTGCTGAGTTGAATGTCAAAATACCTATGAGAAGTCCTTCTAATTAGGATGAGTTAGCAGAGTGCTGTGGGCCAAATGGTTTTATCCCTCAGGACTCATAGCCTAACCACTGTTGTGATGACTCCAGGGGGCAGGTAGACATCTATCCTGGCTATTTTCTATGAAGTTAGTGAAAATTGATGTGAGAACCTTGAAGAATGTTATCTCACTGGAAAACACCCAGGAGAGCCTTCACACTCATCCCACCATGTAAGAATTCACTGACAAGTGAGCCATCCATCTGTGAATCTGAAATAAGCCCTTACCACATGCCACCTGTACTGGAGCCTTAGCTAAGCCTCCCCAGGGTTCAGAAATGTGAGAAATAAAATTTATTTAGTTTTAAAACTTTCCAGTTTAAAACATTTGGTCCTAGAAGACTAGCTATTCTAAATCAAAAGTGAAACATTTTATTATTTTTTATTTTAGGTGTATGAGTATGTTGCTTGCATGTGTGTAAGTGCACTCATGTCATGTGATGCCTGCAGAGCTAAGAAGTAGGTGTTGGATTCCCTGAAACTGGATTTACAGACAGTTGTTAGCTGCCATGTGGGTACTGGGAATTGAATCTGTGTCCTCTGCCAGAGCAGCCAGTGCTCTTAACTGCTGAGCTATCTCTCCAGTCCCCAAATTTCTACCATTTTACAAATTGTAAAATGCCCCAGAATTTCCCTCATCTCAGAAAGCAAAATGCATGCATTGGTGTTAAGAAATGTGTAACCTGGTATGGTGGCACCCATATTTAATCCTAGCACTTGAGAGGCAGAGGCAGGTGGATCTCTGTGAGTTCAAGGCCAGCCTGGTCTACAGAGCAAGTTCCAGGACAGCCAGGTTGGCACAGAGACCCTGTCTCAAAAAAGACAGAAAAAAATGCTATAAACATTATTTTTAAAAATTTATCAAGAAATTATAACTTCAATAAAATTTCCTACTATACAACTAGATTTACGAGAAGAGGAAATAACTGTACGTTGTGTAGGATTTAAGAGAAACATCATGATGATAAGTTCCTTATAAGTTCTCTTTGGGTAATTATATAGCCATCCTAGGAATTTTAAATAAACTTTGAAACAAAATTTAGACAAGCACACAATAACATCGAATTGATTTGACAAAATCTGGGGGTAGTATTTTTGCATACCAAAGGATGTAAATGAACAGTTGAAAAGGGGACTGGTTTCATCACTGTTTCAAGTAAATTTTTATTGAGACATGTATACATAAAAAATGACATAAGTGGGGCTGGAGAGATAGCCTAGCAGTTAAGAGCACCGACTGCTCTTGCAGAGGACCTGGGTTTGATCCCCAGTACCCACATGGCAGCTAAGAACCATCTGTAACTCCAATTCCAGGAGAACTCCAGTTCCAGGGGAATCCGAGACCCTCTTCTGACCTCCGCGCATTGCACAACACGGGTGCACAAACCTACATGCAGACAATACATTCGTACACATACAAAAATAAATAAAATTAAAAAAAAATCAGCAAATACATGTAGTCAGAAAGGAAGACATACAGACAGCAGAATATTATCAGATGCCCTTACTTATCTCCTCATGAGGCACAACCTCCCCTGAAGCAAAATCTTGATTTCTAACATCACTGTTTTGCTTTGTTTTACTTCATATTAATGTACAGTATTGTTTCATATTGTGTTTATTTACTGTTTCATATTGAGTTCAGTCCATGTTTCCATACTTTACTTGAAATACCTTCAATATTATGTATTAGTCTATCAAATGAAAATATGTATTCACTTTTTATTATAATATTCATCAATATGAGGATTATTTCTAATTTGGGATCAAGAGTATTGAAAGGAATATTCACAAATGAGACTTTTGTTGAGCACACATGAATTATTGATAAGGAGTAAAATGTCAAATCTTAATATATATGTGGATTTAGTGAAGATAGAAATAACTTTTAAAATAGATAAATTTATAATTCTATTCAAAGCAAAGGAAAATTTGTACCAATTAAGGATATTATGATTTAAATTTTCATCTGGTTAAATGTAAATGTATTTCATTACATTTCATTTTGCAGTTCCTCCACTACTAATAATAGAGTATATCCTCTAATGTTTATTGACTCTTTTATATAATGTAATTTTTATTTTTTATTATTTTTATTTTATGTGTATGAGTGCCTTGTCTGCATGTCTGTACCTGCATTCATGTCATGCAATGCCCCTAGAGGTCAGAAAAAGGTGTTGGATTCCTCTGGAACTGAAGCTATGGATGGATGTTAGCCACCATGTGGTTTCTGGGAATCAAACTTAGGTCCTCTGTAACAGCAGTGAATGTTGTTTACCACTGAGCCATCTATCCAGTCCAAAACTTAATCTATTTTTAATATTTTATTGAAATTATATATAACCAATAAAATATAAGAATAGAAGATATCATCTCACTCTGATAAGACTAGCCATTTCCTTAATTATTAGCGATGTTGAACACTTTTTAAGATGTTACTCAGCCACCTTTATTTGCTCAGTTGTGACTCTGTTCAGCTCTTTACTCCATCTTTTGAATGAGTCATTTGTTTTCTTAGTTCTTTGTTTTTTTGAGTAGTTTATATATTCTTGAAGTTAATGCTCTATCAGATGTATCACTGGTGAAGATTTCTTCATACTCTGTTGATTTTCTCTTCACTTCACTGATTGTTTCTTTCACTGCACAGAAGCTTTTGAGTTTAATGAGGTCCCATTTCTCAATTGTCGACCTTATTTCCTGCACAACTGCTGTCTGATTTAGAAAGTCTTCTTCTATGGGGCTGGAGAGATGGCCTAGCGGTTAAGAGCACCCACTGACTGCTCTTACAGAGGACCCAGGTTTGATCCCCAGCACCCACATGGGGGCTGAGAACCGTCTGTAACTCCAATTCCAGGAGAACTCCAGTTCCAGGGGAATCCGATGCCCTCTTCTGACCTCCGTGGCATTGCAAGACACGGATGCACAGACCTACATGTAGACAGTACATTCATACACATAAATTAAAAAAAAAAAAAAAGAAAGTCTTCTCCTATGCCTATGACTTGTAGTGTGCTGCCAACGTTTTCTTCTATCACCTTCAGAGTTTGGAGTTTCACGTTGAGTTCTGTGATGTATTTGGAATTGATTTTTGTACAGGGCAAGAGTAGGGGTTTAATTTTATTCTTCTACAATTGGAGATCCAGTTTTGCCAACACCATTTGCTAAAGATGCTGTTTGACCTCCACTGAGTCTTCTTGGACCCTTTGTCAAATATGAGGTGGCTGAAATTGTATGTGCTCAATTTGGATCTTCAGTTTTGTTCCATTGGTCTACAAGTCTGTTTTGTGCCAGTACCAGGCTGTTTTTATGCCTATAGCCCTGAAGTATAGTTTGAAGTCTGTTATAGTGATGCCTCCTGTAGTACTCTTTCAACCAAAAAAGAAAACTATAGACCCATCTCATTAATGAACATTGATGCAAAACTTCTCAACAAAATACTTGCAAATTGCAAACAGACCCACATCAAAAAGATCATCCATCATTACCAAGTTGGCTTCGTACCAGAGATGCAGGGATGGTTCAACATATGTAAATCAATAAATGTCATAAAACATATAAATGGACTGACTGAGAAAAACCACACTATCTTCTCAATTGATGCAGAAGAAGCCTTTGACAAAATCCAGCATCCCTTCATGTTTAAAAGCCTATGTGGTACGTATTGTTTAAAAAAAAATGAAAACAAAACAAAACAAAAAAGCAGAGAAAGATGCAGAAAACTTACAGCAGAATGCACGATCTGCGATGGGTAGGGGTGGGGGGGGAGGGAAGGGGATATATGCCTGAACTGAATTGGAAAATGATGTATGAAATACACAAAGCATCAATAAAAATAAATTAAAAAAAAAGCCTATGTGGAATTGGACTGGAGGGAACCTCCTCAATGTAATCAAAGCCATATACAACAAACCCACAGCCAAAATCATCTTAAATGGATAAAAGTTTGAAGCATTCCCCTTAAAGGCAGGAACCCAGTAAGGCTGACTCTATGCTTGGTAGGGCAATAAGCCAAGAAAGGGAAATTAAAGGAGTACTGATTGGAAAAGAGGAAGTCAAGCTATCCCTATTTGCAGAGGATACGATAGTTTACTTAGGGATGCTAAGAACTCCACCAGAAAACTCCTAGAAATGATTAAAAGTTTCCGTAAAGTGGCAAGATACAAAATTAACCTAGAAAAAAATCAGTAGCCTTTCTTTACACCAACAACAAGCAACTGAAGAAGGAATATACAGAGAAGTTCCCACTCACAATAGCCTCAAAATCAGTAAGGTACCTAGGAAAAAACCTAACCAAAGACATGAAAGATCTCTAGAACAAAAATTTTAAACCCCTGAAGAAAGAGATTGAAGAAGACATCAGAAAATTGAAAGACGTCTATGCTCATGGATTGGAAAAATAAATATAGTAAAAGTCTCCATTCTACCCAAATCAATGTACAGATTCAATGCACTCCTAATTAAAATCCCCATGAGTTTCTTCACAGCCTTAGGGAAAAAAAAATCCTTAAATTCATATGGAAAAACAAAAGATCTCAAATAGGCAAATAACCCATTTGTATTGTTTTCTTTGTTTCAATTTCATTGATTTCCGTTCTGATTTTTTTGTTGTTGTTATTTCTTCCTCTCTATTGGGTTTAGGGTTTATTTGTTGTTGTCTCTCAATTGTTTTTAGCTGCAGTGATAGATCCTTTATTAGTGGTCTTTCTGGGTTGTTGTTGTTTCTTTTAAATGTAGGCATCCAGGGACATAAATTTCCCTCTTAGGACTGCTTTTAAAGTGTCACGTAGGTTTTGTTGAGTTGTATTATCATTTTTATTTAGTTTCAGGAATGCTTTTATTTCTTTCTTTATTTCTTTCTTGACCCATTCATTATTCAGGAGTGTGTTGTTAGTCTCCATCTGTTCTTGTAGATAGTTAGGCTGATCCTGGTGTTGAAATTGACCTTTATTGCACTGTGGTCTGATAGAATGCATGAAATTATTTCAATCTTTTTGTATTTATGGAGGGTTTTTTTTCTGCGTCACGGTATGTGGTCAACTTTGGAGAATGTTCCATGGGGTGCTGAGTAGAAAGTATATTCTCTGGTGTTTGGGTGGAATATTCAGTAGATACCTGTGAGGTCCATTTAGTGTATTGTATTTTTCAGTTCAGATGTCTCTCTATTTATTCTTTGTCCAGTTGACCTATCCAAAGGGCTCAGTGGGGTACCAAAGATCCCCAGTATTAGTGTACTGTGGTTAATCTGTGCCTTAAGGACTTGAAGCATTGTGCTTCTAAAGTTTGGTGCACCATGTTTAGTGCATATATATTTATGATTGTGAAATCATCTTGGTTAATTGTTCCTTTGATAAGTATGTAATGGACCTCTTTGTCTCTTCTGATTATTTTTACTTAGAAATCTATTTTGTCTGATATTAGAATAGCAACTCCTGCTAGCTTTTTGGTACCATTTGCTTGGAATATTTTTTTTCCATCCTTTCACTTTAAGTTGGTGCCTACCCTTGAGGATGAGATGTATTTCTTGTAGACAGCATACAGATGGATTCTGTTTCCTAACCAATTCTCCCAGTCTATGTCTTTTGATTGGAGACTTAAGACCATTAATATTTAAGGTTATTATTGAAACATGTGTGATGCTTCCTTTTACCTTATTTTCTGTTTGCATTCTTGGTCTAGGCTTGTATTTTTGCAGTGATACTTATATTAATTTCTCTTTCTAGCTACTCTGAGATAGTTGCTCCTTTCTTCTGTCCTTTGAATTGCTTAAGTATTTTCTGAAGTGATGGTTTTCTGGACATGTATTCTCTCATTTTGCTAAAATCTTTTAAACAACCATTGTGGCATATTCTTTAGGGATTTTAAACATTAACTAAGAAATATTGTGGGTTCTAGGATAAAGTTGTAACTCAGAGGTAAAGAGTTAGCCTAGTGTGGTCAGAACCCCTAGGTTTGAGTTTCAGCATTCCAAAAAAAAAAAAAAAAAAAAAAAAGAAAGAATGTTGCTAAAAAGTCAGGCATGGTGGCAGACACATTTAATCCCAGCACTCAGGAGACTGAGCCAGGGAATCTGTGAGATCAAGGCCAACCTAGTCCACAATGTGATTTCTAGGCCTGTTGTGGCTCCAGGGAGACCCTGTCTCAAAAATTAAAAGTCTATGTTCATTAATATTATTATACTGTATATCTAACTTTGGATTAGTTTTGTTTGTATTACTCTTGTAGGCAAATACGCATATAACTACCTGAAAAATTCTTAGTGTGCCTATATACACTTGTCTTTATAAACAAAATCACAACATGACATAATTCTTTGTGCATTTTTTTCTGGTGTTTAAATTTTTCTTTATTATGCTCAGCTCTGCTTTTATTTGTTCAACATTTTATTCGTGAAACATTAAATGATACTGGTAAACTTACATAGGTATTTTGGGTTTAGAGATTTCCTTAAAATTTCACCCATAACTTTTATTAATTTTCACAGCTATAGTTATTGGATTAACAAAGTCACTGATAATTTTAATAATATGTTCACTTATGACCTGTGGCGAGAAAGATTCACAGACCATATGGGAGAGCCTACTATTACTCTGCTAAATGGACATAATACTAAATTCACCACTAATGGCTTATTGTTATACATATATGTTAGTGCATCTCTCAACTCACACGAGAGATGTTCCTTCTTGCAGATGGTAACAGGGAGGCCTACAACTGATTAACATGCAGAGACACTGGATCAGTATGGAAGAGGGGCTGAAAAATGTAAGAGCTAGTGGTAGTAGATGAGAACCAGGAAGCAGAATTCTCTGGACAGAACAGGTCAGCTGCACACAGGAACCCACAGTGCTTACGCATATGCACAAGACCTCTGTAAGCCCAGGGCAAGGTCTAGACAAAGGCACAGACAGCCTCAGTGACCTAAATCATTAAATCAGACCCCATGTTCTGTAAGTCTCTTCACTTACAATTCTTTATTCGCATCTGGCATCCAGGAATGTAAGAAGCTCCTAATGAGACCAGAGCCTTTCTGATCTTATCCCAGAAGGTCCTCAGAGACAAACCCAGAGGTGTGCTTTTGAAACCTCCGTGGTGTTTCCCAGTCAATCAAAATGAAAACAAAGATTAGCTGCTGTATCATCTATACATTTATTGACTCTATTTATTAAAAATCATCTATTGGCTTTTCTCTTCCTAAGAGAGATATGTGATCAGTTCTCCTAACAAGCCCTTTTTCTCTAAATTCCTTGAGATTTTATTTTATATAACATGTAATATATATATATATATATATATATATATATATATACACAAATCTAGAATGACTCATAATCCTGAAAACATTAACCCTATTACATATTAAAATATATCTCCTTAATTGTAATCACTCTTGCTTAAAGTTATTTCTAATGTTATCATAACTAACAGCAACACTCTTGTTTTAATTTTGCTTTTTGTATTTGCTCATATATATATATATATATATGTAATACATTATTCTGTGTTTTCTTTTTAATTGGATATGTTATTATGTTAGGCAGTCTATATTTTAATTTTGTTCTGAAAAATTCAGAATGGCATTCTTCAATTTAATTATTGATTCTCTTAGGAACTAGTAGTATTGCTACTCCATTTGCACTTATTTGTATCTGTTACATTTGACTATAGTTTTCCCCCTTTGGCTTACTTTTTCACTGATTGAGGTACTTTTAATTGTGATCCTTTTGGTCTTTTTGGAAACTGTTATCTGTATATACTCAAACTCCTCTTGTTACATGTACCAACCTGAATGAACCTTGACTCAATGGGCTTTAGTTTAAATGAGTACATCCATTTCTACAGTTCAAATGTTATAATTTTAAAACACCAGCACATCATATAATTCTTTCGCTCCCTTATGACATTATGGTAGAGTATTAAATTGTACATATAATTCAAACAGCGCACATTTTTATTAATGTACTCTATATTTAGCCTTTTCATTGTTTTTGTTTTTCTTTAAAGCAAATATTTCCACAGTTCTCCTCAGGGTGAGCAAGGGCAGGAATTCAACATAGGACATAAATCAAAGAAATTGAGAAAGAAAAGATAGAGTATTAAAATCCATTGATTTACTGCCACAGGCCAGCTAGTCAGCGCTGTGCTAATAACAATAAAATTAATCATTTGTTTCCTGCATTCTATGAGCCAACCAGTATTCTAAATTTGTTACAGTCAATATCTTGATAAAGCTTTTGTACTTTGGATGGAGTCCAGAATTGGCATATAGAGAACAATACAAAGCTCTCCTTTCAAGCAACATCTCTAGAATGGACCCACACATCAAGTAATGACACAAGTAAAAGTTCATGCCATAATATATACATATATATGTGCAAATTTAGAATGACTCATTATCATGAAAATATTGACCCTATTACATATTAAACATACCTCTTTAGTTGTACTCACTCTCATGTAAAGTTATTTGTTATGACTATAGAATGCACAGGATAACAGCTGGCTGTAGAGACAGTAAGCATCTGGTTTGTAACATTACCTAGAATGGGCTAAGCAGAGGACCTCAGCGGCAGAGCTTAATTAGAGCACATATCCAAAGAAAGTATAGGGCCCTGATAAGAATCAAGGAATAGTTAAAAATTGCAGTGATCTATGAAACACAAAATCCAGGGTCAGCTGGACAGATGGATCAGTAACTGGAAGCATCTACTGCTCTTGCACAGACCTGAGTTTAAGTCCCAGCACCCACTTCAGGCTGCTGGATTCACCTATAACTCCAGCTCCATGTGATCTGACTGTCTCTTTGTACTCCTCAGACAGCTGCACTCACACATACATGTACCCCACATACATGCCTAAGTAAAAATGAAGCTTTAGAAAAAAGTTCTGGGTCAGTCTCCTCATTATAAAGACTCTACTAATTGCACTGGCCCATGGAAAAGGAATACCAGAAGTAGGTGCTACCCAAAAGAACTCACACTGTGTGAAACAGTATCTTTTTTTTTTTTTTGTAAGAATCTGGGTTATTTATTTATTTATTTGTCTTTTTTAACATTTTTTTATTGATGCTTTGTGCATTTCATACATCATTTTCCAATTCAGTTCAGGCATATTTCCCTTTCCCTTCCCCCCCACCCCCGAAACAGTATCTTCAATTAGCATTTGCAATTACAATGCCATACCTTATGCCCTTGTCTGATGTATCCATGTCCAATCTTTTCAGAAATATTTTATTCATTATTTTTACATGTGTTTGTGTGTGTGTGTGTGTGTGTGTTGCCTGCATGTGTGTAAGTACACCCATATCCTGCAATGTGGAAGTCAGAAGAAGGACTTGGATCCCATAGAACTGGAGTTATAGATGGTTGTTAGCTGCCATATGAGTGTGGGAATTGAAGCCAGGTCCTCTGCAAGAGCAGACAATGCTCCTAACCAGTGAGCCATCTCTCCAACCCTCCACTTTCATTCTGAATTGCAAAAAAAAATCTTATTTTGAAAATCAATACTTATACGATTCTCCAATTATAACTCTTCAGAGGAGAGATGCTGAGGAGATAGATAGAGGTTAGATACACACACACGCGCGCACACACACACACACACACACACATACACACACACACACACAAATAAGCACAAATGGACACATACACAGGTGGAGAGACCTGCCTACTTATTTATACAGAGATTCTTTTGATATTGCATATGAGAAAACAGCATATTGTGGTTTGAATATAAAATGTCCCCTCTAGGCTTATGTGCTTTATAAATTTTCTGCTGTTTCTCCCAAAATTCCAATAAAAACAATCTCTCTATTAAAAAAATATCTCATTGATGTGGGAGATAGAGTAGGAAACTAATGAATAGGGACTAAATTACAGAAAAGATTAATCTGCTCTGCAGTAAATGTGATTATTGGATACAACGCAAAACACCTGGTCTTGAGAGTTGAATCAGTAGGTAAACACAGTGGCTATTCTTGCAGAGGACCAGGGTTTGGTTCCCAGCACCCACTTGGCAGTTAACAACTGCCCATAAGTCCAGTTCTAGGGTGACCTCATACCCTTTTCTGCCCTTTGTGGGCATTACATGCACAGATTAACTTACATGTAGGTAAAACTTATACATCTAAAATAAGATTAAATAATTAAAAAAATTCTTAAATATAAAGGATCCAGTCAAAATACACAGGAATTTGATTGTTGTTGATATTTTATATAACTCCATCTGAAATATTGCCTGGAGGAAATACATTAAAATATTTTCTCAATTTTATTTAAAATTCAAATGGCTCAACATTATATATTTGCATTTGATAAACATGGCAAGCTACATATAATAATAGCTCACAAATTAACCAGGCACTGCAGTAGCTCCACTGGAACACATTACAAAAGGAAAAGGATGATTACCGTGCAGTAGTATATGCAGTGCACTTCTACTTCCATGATGTCAGCAAATTTGGAGTGTTCATAGGGATGAGAAGCAATGCTGCCAGGTAAGGAGAGCAAAAGGAGGACAGATATTGGACAGTCTAACCACAAGGGGGACAGATATCAGACAGTCTAACTACAAGGGGGACAGATATTGGACAGTCTAACTACAAGGAGTACAGATATCGGACAGTCTAACCACAAGGGCTAGAGGTACTTAACCTTGAGCAGTTTGAACTATATTTCCATATGATTGTTTTATAAGTTATTACGTTTATTTATATTGAAGGGTGCAAATGGGGAAATTCATAGACAATTTTTAGTAATTTCTCCTTCCACCATGTGGAACCCAGGACACATCCTTAGGTTGTCAGGATTGGCAGCAAGTGCCTCTACTGCAGAGTCATTTCAACAGCCCCAAGATTTCATAATAATGTTCTATTTTATAAAAATGATTTGTTAATCAGATTTCCTGATGTTAAATTGATAAGTTTTTATCTTTCAATCTCTCTCTCTCTCTCTCTCTCTCTCTCTCTCTCTCTCTCTCTCTCTCTCTTTTGTATTCCAAGTCACTATGTCTCTGAAGATGACCTTGTATTTCTCATTCTTCTGTCTCCACATCCTGAGTATTGGGATCATAGGCCTGTGGCACTGAGCCCAGTATCTGTGTTGTTAGAGGCCGAAACCAGTGCCAAATAGGCACTCTCCCTCTAAAGTGCATTCCCAGCCCTCTGTTTATTGCATAGACATAAATGGACTTACACTGGCTATTCATAGATGCCAGTGCATCTTCACAAATTAACTACATAAGTCCCAACAGATTTAGGAGAACAGCTTAATGATTATTCATGCTAATGTTTACTTTACTGTAAAAGAAATTTAATTATCCCTTACCTAGTATGTTTAGAAAACATCCCATTTGTGTTTAGCAAGTAAGATGTTTCATTTTAGAGTAAACAAATATAAACAAACATACATAAACCTGCTTGACCTCTGATACATGAAAAGCAAATATTATTTTAATGAGTGAGGAAAATATTTATTATCCAAAACTATTTTATCACAAGTGTCATGGACCTGGGGACCCAACACAAAAAGTTCTGCTTAACATTGGTAAAAATGAAAATGGACAGCTCAGCAGTAAAGAAACAAAAGGGAGCTGGAGAGATAGGTGAGAGGGTAAGAACACTGGTGGCTCATGCAGAGGACACAGGTTGGATTTTCAACAGATATATGGTGGCTTACAATCATTCATAACTCCAGGTCTGTGGGACCCAATCCTCCCTTCCATCCTCTATGGGCATTGCAGTCCTGGTATACCTACATATATGAAGGCAATGCACTCATACACATAAAATAAAAATAAGGAATAAATATTTAAAAAGAAACAAAACAACTTACCAAACTGTAAATGTATACTCTTAACACAAATATATACTGCAATTTAATCTGATTTAATTTATTCAATTTTTGGCACAAATTACTAGGATTGTTATTTTATTTTACACTTAAAATTAGATTTGCTCTCATTTTGCTAATACCATAATGGATTGATCACTGATGTAAAATTTCATTTTAGCTGAGCGTGGTGGAAAACGGCTTTAACTCTGGTACTCTGGATGCAAAGGCAGGTGAATATGAGATTGAGGATAGTCTGGGCTACATAGTGAACTCTACATCAGCTAGGGCTACTAGGAGACTCTCAACCAAAGTAAAATAGATAAATAAAAATAACAAAAACTAAAATAAAATTTTACTTTTTTAAAGTGTGCAATTCTTCAGAACTATGGTAAAATATTCAAAGTGGCAAAAACCCAAAGTTATATGAAAGAAACAATAGTTAAGGTAACTATTGAATAGAACTCATTTAATAAATTTATTATTTAGGTGGCATTTACTAATGAAAACACTACATTTATCTGAAATACTTTAAAGATGGTTTGCATTTTTTTTCTACCAAGCTGTTTCTAAAAGTCAATTTTTTCTACAGTATCTACAAAAAGACAAAAGCCAGGGAGATCCATTGTGTGTGTGTGTGTGTGTGTGTGTGTGTGTGTGTGTGTTATTGAACATTTGTACAGTTCATACAATGATTACCAGTCAAACCCAGTCCCCAGCCCCATGTCCCAACTTCCCAACTTCCCATCAGAACTCATGAATTGCAATATCCAACCTAAGCCCTATCAAGTCAGCTTTTTGAACCCAGATGTCCTTCTGTGCAAACACATCCACTGGAGTTGAGTCAGCACATCTAGAAATCTTAAGTAAGGCACACTCTTCCTCACACAGCAGCATTCAGTCTCTTGTAGCTCTCAGTCCAGGGTCAGTCCCCCACTCATTTCTCTTGCTCCACTTTGAGACTTTGTCTGAGTTGGCATGGGTTCTGTGCCTGATGCAGACATTGCCACAAAATCACATGTGAAATCTTAGAATAGACTGTAAGTCACTGCTTTCTATGTACATGCACTAGCCCTGACTCTTACAATCTTTTTGCACCCTCTTACCCAATGGTCCCTGAGCCATGGGTGGGAGAGGATTAATAGAGGAGTGCTATCCAAGGATACACACTCTGGAGGCTCTCACTTTTTGAAGCTTTACTAGTTGGGGCCTTCTGTTTGCATCACACTCTATTGCATAAGGAAGTTTTACTGGTGAGAATTGAAGGGAGGATACACGCATTTTCTCTCTGCCCATCATTCCACATGGAGAGGTTCAATTGTATACATGTCTCCAAAGAATGGGGAACTTTCAGATGTGTATTTTCTGTGTTCATTTAAAAAATTGTATTCCATGTGTATGAGTATATTCCTTACATGTATGTAAGTAGACCTGTGCTGAACAATGCCCACAAAAGACAGAAGACAGTGTTGGGTCCCCTGGAAATGGATTTACAGATGGTTGTTAACTGCCATGTGGGTCCTGAGATTCAAACCCAAGTCTTCTGCAAAAGCAAGTCTTTTTTAACTACTAAGACATCTCTCAAGCCCCAATATTTTCATCTAAATTGCTCATCTAAACCAAGAATGAATTGTTATCAGAAATAATGGTATTGGCAGCATTTTCCAATATAGCATCTATTTTTCTGGATACTTTTAATATTTCAAATGTTAAAAAGAGAAGAAAAATATCTTAACATTTGCTATTTTGTTTACCCTGTGTTGTTATACTTCAGGTTCTCCACAGGAAACAGACTGTGCAATCACACAGGTCATGTCTAAAATAGAAAGAAAATCTGCTCACAAAACAGAAGCAATTCAGGAAAATCAGTAAGTTTTGATGAAACATCAGGATTAACAAGAGCTTTGAGCTGTTCATATACTGAGGTCTGATTTTGAATAGTTAAGGTTTTGGAACCATTAATAGAATCTAGTAAATGTAGGTAATTTTTAAAGAGGAAATTCCTAGATCTGTGTCCTCTACTTAAATATCTCCTGTTGTTTTTCTTAGTAATAAAGATTTGTCCCAGCACAAAATGTTATTAGTATATTTTAAGTTATGAAATGGAAAGAACTGTAGATTTACTCACACCTAAAAGGTGAATGTTTAGCCACTATTACTAATTTAATGGAATGACATAAAATTTTAAAAAAAGATAAAACCTAGCTTTGATGGTTTCATTTCTGTAAATCTCACATTCTATCCATCAACCTTCATGTGTCCATCATAAAAGTAGGAGTTATATAACTGAGATGGCCTACTTAAAAAGTAGGGTAAACAGGGTACAGTATAGATAGATGGTAGATAGAGAACAGATAGATGATACAGATTAGATAATAGATGATAGATAGATACACAGATATATAGATAAATGGATGATGGATGGATGATAGATGATTGATAGATGATAGATAAATAGATACATAAATATATACATAGATGATAGATGGATGGACAATAGATAGATAGATAGATAGATAGATAGATAGATAGATAGATAATACAAATATGCATTTGTGGTTACAGTGCTTCTCCCCGGAACATCATAAGATTGTTTAGGTCTCCATTTCTATGATATACCATGTGACATCATCACACATTAGCATGTATGTGGTTTATTTTTATGACAAAGCAGTAAGGCAATGAACTAGCATCATGGAGAGGCTGACAACATGATGCTGGCACCAAGGAAAATTCAATGAAATTTGTAGTCAAGATTTCCACCCTGTATTATGTTTGCCTACTTATATACTCATGCCACATCTTAAGATTGCTAGTGCTCTAATATTAAAATGGTGAATGTTCTTAGAATTGTATCAGAGTGGCCAACTCTACAGTCTTTATAATCGGTATCTGAGCCTTGTCCTGGCCCTCACAGTTCTCTCTCCTACAGAAAGTCTTGAAATTGCCAGGAAGGGTTTCTACTTTCCATGTATGCTCTGAATTCGCCTCAACGGGCTTTGATTTTCATTTACTATGTACACTCTTCTGGGGAATGTCAAAATCAACCAGCTGACCTTGTGGTCAAAATAATCATTGTCATCTCCATAGCAACTGTGTGCCTCTAACATTTGATCACTCACTGCCTTGCCTTTTACTTTCCATTATGCCCTGTCTATGCTGGATGATTTAAGTAAGTGCAATGGCCCACATACCATGTATGGCAGCACCTTTTCTACTGGAAAGGATGTTATTCATGTATCCATCAAATAGTGTGCAACCAATAGAAAAACTCAATGAAAATAGTGTAAGATTTAAAACACCCCATTTGGAAATTGAATTTAAGTGTACAGTACCAACATTATTCACCTAAACAAGTTGACTTCATTACACGAATACAGGTATGATTCAATATATGTAAACCCCTAAATGCAATCTGCAGCATAAATAGACTCAAGGACAGAAATGGCATGACTATCTCATTAGATGAAGCAAAGGCCTTTGACAAAATCCAACGTCTCTTCATTATAAACGTTCTGGAGCACCTAGGATTACATGAGAATTATTTCAACATAATCAAAGCAATAAAAGTTAAGCCCACAGCCACCATCCCACTCAACAGAGAAACCTCAAAGCATATCTATTAAAATCAGGAACAAGACAAGAATGTCCACTCCATCTAATCCATTTACTGCTTGAATTTTAGCTAGAGCAACAAGACAAGTGAAGGAGAAGGAGATACAGGAGAAACAAACTGCAAAAGATGAAGTCAAAGTAACCTAATTTANATATATATATGTGTGTGTGTGTGTGTGTGTGTGTGTATATATATGTACTTCAGCAGATAATTCATAGAATTGATGAATAAATTCAGCAAAGTAGCAAAATGCAAAATTAACACACAAAAATCTGAAATCCTCATATAAACCAGCAACAAACATATTGAGAAAGAAACCAGGGAAATTACTTCATTAACAATAGTCTTAAAATCATAAAATAACTTAGAGTCAATCTAACCAAAGAAGTGAAAGACTAGTATAATAAAAACTTTAAGATATTGAAGAAGAAATTGAAGAAACTGCAGGAAGATGGAAAGACCTCCCATGCTCATGAACCAGTTGAATTAATGTGAAAATGAGCACCCTACCCAAAACAATCTACCAGTTTGAAACACTCCACATGAAAATTTCAACATAATTATCCCCATAAATTGAAAAAATGACCTCAAATTTCACAGGGAAATACAAAAAAAAATAAATTAAAATAATAAATAATAAAATAAAATACATTAAAAATAGGATATCCCAAACTATCCTGAATAACACAAGGATATCTGGAGGTACCAATATTCCTGATTTTAAATTATACTCAAATTACACTATAGAGTTATTGCAATAAAAATAGCATAGCAGTCCCATAAAAAGAGACACATTTATTAATTTAATATAATTGTGAAGCCAGATTTTAGCCCTTGCAGTTAAGGGCACCTAAGATTTTTTTTTACAAAGAAACAAAAAATACACATTGAAGTCATTACTGTTATTCTGCTAAACTGCCATAGTATTAAACTGGTTCCAAATTATATATTTATACACATAGATACATGCACCCTCCATTTCTCACCAGTGAACCTTCTTGCAGCAAATGGCCATTAACAAAGAGACTACCAAGTGATGAACCTGGAGAGAGAGAGAGAGAGAGAGAGAGAGAGAGAGAGAGAGAGAGAGAGAGAGAGAGAAAGGACTTCCCAGGTCACGGAAGGCTTGGCACAGTCTTCTCAACAAATACAAAAATAAATTTGGCAACTACGATCTAGAGGACTTCCTCTCCTCAGAAAGAATAAGCAATTTTTTTTTTATTTTTTATTTTTTTTTTTGTTTTTTATTATTATTTCTGTATGTGTATCAATGTACTGTCTGCATGCAGGTCTGTGCACCCATGTCGTGCAATGCCGCGGAGGTCAGAAGAGGGTCTCGGATTCCCCTGGAGCTGGAGTTCTCCTGGAATTGGAGTTTCAGACGGCTCTCGGCCGCCATGTGGGTGCTGGGGATCGAACCCGGGTCCTCTGTAAGAGCAGTCGGCGCTCTTAACCGCTAGGCCATCTCTCCAGCCCCAAGAATAAGCAATTTAATGATGTACAGAATTCCATTCTTACTCACTCTTCATCTGCTGATGATTATTTTTATTCTGCTTCATTAAAAATGTGATCAAACTCTCTGTGGAATAATCATGTACTCTGAAACAAAACATAAAAGTTTGGAAACATGGGCCCAAGATTCTATGAATAATTAATCAAAAGACATTGAATCTTGACAGCAGTATGAAAATTATTTTTATCTAGGATACTTTAGAAAAAATTTTATTGAATCATCTGGGTTATAAAATGCATTTTGGAAGGAAGAAGAAAGTTCATGAGGAGGCAAAATCATCTCATGTATAGACTAAGTTATCATACTGGTCAGTGGGCATTATTGAATACATTGCAGTTTGGAGTATTTTCTCAGAAAAGAAATATTAGATAAACCTGGAAACAAGTAGAGCCAGTATTATAGAAGCTTATAAACTACAGACATGGATGTGAATATTATTATTTAAGCAATGGGAACCCTGACTGATCTCATAGGGAAGAAGAACTATGATTAAAGAGGCTTTGGGTTGAAAATGTGTGAGGATATTCATGATAATCATATGGAAAGATGACAGCAGATCATACTCTAGTTTGTCATCATGTTTTGAATTTCCAGGTGTCAAAAATGCAGGCCTTCATAAGAGAGGACTGTGAAAAATAATTCAGAGGGAGCAGCCAAAAGATGTCATGACTATTTATTGGGAATAGAAAAAGTAGAATTAAATATGATTTTAAAGTTGTGAAAAGCTCAGTGTGGTGGAACATTGTGGTACTTCCAACTTTTGTGAGGCTGGAAGGAAAGAATGCTAAGACTTCAAACACAAGCTAGGCTATAGAGGTGGCTCTGAGCTACCTGTTCTATACAGCAAGACCCTGCCTGTCTCAATAAATTAGTAAGAAAGTAAGTAAAATGGGTTGCTGGGGCCGTGAGGGCGGGACCCGGGCGCTGGGCCAGAGGGTCCGGAGAGTCCGGCGGCCAGGGCGGCTGCGCCTTTGGGCAGGATACCCAGAAGCCACCTGGGCGAGTAGCTTGGGTTGCTGGGGCCTTGAGGGCGGGACCCGGGCGCTGGGCCAGAGGGTCCGGAGGAGTCCGGCGGCCAGGGCGAGCTGCGCCTTATTGTGGGGCAGGATTACCCAGAAAGGCCACCTGGGCAATGTAGGCTTGGGTTGCTGGGCCTAAGGGCGGGACCGGGCGCTGGGGCCAGAGGGTCCGGAGAGTCCGGCGGCCCAGGGCGGCTGCGCCTTGGGCAGGATACCCAGAAGCCACCTGGGCGAGTAGCTTGGGTTGCTGGGGCCTTGAGGGCGGGCCCGGGCGCTGGGCCAGAGGGTCCGGAGAGTCCGGCGGCCAGGGCGGCTGCCGCTTTGGCAGGATACCCAGAAGCCACCTGGGCGAATAGCTTTGGTTGCTGTGGGCCGTGAGGGCGGGACCCGGCGCTGGGCCAGAGGGTCCGGAGAGTCGGCGGCCAGGGGCGCTGCGCCTTTGGGCAGGATACCCAGAAGACCACCCTGGGCGAGTAGCTTTGGGTTGCTGGGGCCTTGGGGCGGGACCGGGCGCTGGGCAGAGGGTCGCGGAGAGTCCGGCGGCCAGGGCGGCTGCGCCTTTGGCAGGATACCCAGAAGCCACCTGGGCGAGTAGCTTGGGTTGTGGGGCCTTGAGGGCGGGACCCGGGCGCTGGGCCAGAGGGTCCGGGAGTCCGGCGGCCAGGGCGGCTGCGCCTTTGGGCAGGTACCCAGAAGCCACCTGGGCGAGTAGCTTGGGTTGCTGGGGCCTGTGAGGGCGGGACCCGGGCGCTGGCCCAGAGGGCGTCCGGAGAGTCCGGCGGCCAGGGCGGCTGCGCCTTTGGGCAGGATACCCAGAAGCCACCTGGGCGAGAGCTTGGGTTGCTGGGGCCTTGAGGCGGGACCGGGACCCGGGGCCTGGGCCAGAGGGTCCGGAGAGTCCGGCGGCTCAGGCGGGCTGCGCCTTTGATCAGGCATAACCCCCCCCCCCGTTTCGAGAACCTTCAAAACAAGAAGAAGAAGAGTGTGCTTTGGCTTCCAATACCTAAAATAGCAACAAAATTGAAAAGCAGACAAGACAAGTCCATACTCCATAAACAAGGAGGAGGAAGGGAAAACAACAAACAACAAAAAAAGTTATCTGAAGGAGGGAAGCAAAGCAACCTTAAACACAGCTGAAAAGCATTTTTTATCTGAACACAAAAGGGAGCCCACATGCCAGGGACACGACGAAGGGACAACATGGAAAGCCACAGGATAATCCTGCACCAAGCTCTACCAAACTGTAGGAGAAGCTACAATGAGAACCCTTGGAGGAGAACCAGGAAACAGATCTTGAGGAATAATTGCAGACCTATGCAGAGAAATTAAAAGAACATAAAGAGGAATTCAGAGAAACTAAAGAGAGAGAATGAAAAACTCAAAAAGGACTAGAGGGATACAATGACAAACATCAGAAAGAACTAAAAGGAACAGAATTGAACAACTCCGGAAAGAACTAGAGGAGAGAAAAAAATAAAGAATATAGAGAACTAAAGAGAAGAAGAAAAACTCAAAAAAGGACCTAGAGGGATACAATGACAAACTTCAGAAAGAACTAAAGGAACAGACCAATCAAAAACTCCGAAAGAACTAGAGGAGGAAAAAACAAACTCCCGAAAGGAAGTAGAAACACTGAAAAAGGAAGCCAACCAACGAAGTAAGGAGCACCAAGAAGAAGATTGAGAAGCACCAAGAAGAGATTGAGGAGTCAAAAAGGAAATGGAAGTACTAAAAAAACACAGGATTGAAATGAAAAAGGGAATTAGAACACACATTCAATCAAAGAAGAAAAGGAAGGAAAAAGCTCAGAAGTAGAATGGAGGAAGCAGAACAAAGAATATCAGATCTGGAAGATAACACAGAGCAATTAAAAAAGCTCAAATAAAGACTATGAAAATTTAAAAAAATACACAAACGTGGAACAACCAGGAAATATGGGACACTATGAAAAGGTCAAACGTCGTATCATAGGAATAGAGGAAGGAGAAGAATCTCAAGAGAATAGTATTGATCAGATCTTCAACAGAATAAATAGATGAAAACTTCCCCAAAACTAAAAATAGACAAACCCATTCAAATACAAGAAGCACATAGGACCCCAAACAGACAAGATCAGAAAAGAACACCCCACGACGCCATATTATAGTTAAATGCTAGATGCCCAAAATAAAGACAAAATTCTGAGGGCTACAAAAGAAAAAACAAGTCACATACAAAGGGAAACCCATCAGAATTACAATGACTTCTCTCCTCAAACCATGAAAGCAAGAAGAAACATGGAGCAAAGCATTTCCCAGTGTTAAAGGGACTAGGATGCCAACCCAGAATACTTTACCCAGCAAAAATGTCAGACTATACTTGAAAGGAGAGAGAAAATCTTCCATACATAAAACAAGATGATGGAATACATGTCTGGAAAACCAACTCTTCATAAAATACTTGAAGCAATTCAAAGGGGTAGAAGAGAGGAGCAACATCCTCAACACCTGGGAAAAGAAACTAATAAAACATAACTATAGGAGCAAAATCAGAGGCTAGAAAGCCCAAATGGATAATAAAATGAAAGGAAGCAACATCCATCTTTCAATTATAACCTTAAATATTAATGGGCTAAACTTCCCAATCAAAAGGCATAGACTGGGAGAATGGATTAGGAAACAAAACCCATCTATATGCTGTCTACAAGAACCCATCTCAATTTTCAATGATAGGCACCAACTTAAGGTGAAGGGATGGAAGAAAGTATTCCAGACAAATGGTACCAAAAAGAAAGCTTGGGTGGCTATTCTAATTATCAGACAAATAGACTTCAAAGCAAAAGAAATCAAAAGACAAAGAGGGGCCACTACATCTTTATTAAAGGAAAATTGACGATGAAATTTCAAAATCTATAAAATATATGCACCAAACACCGGTGCACACAACTTTATAAAGACAATTCTTCAGGATCCCAAGGGCACAGATTAAACCCCAAGCACACTAATACTAGGGGACTTCAAAACCCCATAAATCCCCTAGACAGTCAAAGGACAAAGGATAAACAGAGAGACATCCGAACGTAAATGACATCAATACAACCAAATGGACCCTCACAGACATCTATCGTAATATTTCACCCAAACACCAAGAGAATACACTTTCTACTCAGCAACCCTCATGGAACATTCTTCCAAATAGACCATATACTGGGACACAAGGGAAAAATCACAAATAATAAACAGAATTGACAAGATAATTCATGCATTCTAATCAGACCACCAGTGCAATAAAACTCAATATCAACACCAGATAAAACCCTAATCCTACAGGAACAACATGGAGACTAACCAACACCCTCCTGAATTAATGAGTGGGTCAAGGAAGAAATAAAGAAAGAAATAAAAACATTCTGGAACTGAATGACAATGATAAAATAACACAGCAAAATCTATGGGAACACTTTAAAAGCAGTCCTAAGAGGGAAGTTTATAGCTCTAAGTGCCTACATTAAAAAAACAGAAGAACACAAGTGAATGACCTAAAACTGCACTAAAAAAATTGAGAAACAACAACAAATGAACCCTAAAACGGAGCAGACAAGAAGAAATAAACAAATCAGAGCAGAGATCAATGAAATAGAAACAAAGAAAACCATACAAAAATCAATGAATCCAAAAGCTGGTTCTTTGAGAGAATAAACAAGATAGACAGACCTCTAGCCCAGTTAACCAAAAGAAAGAGGGAACAACTCAAAATCAACAGAATCAGTGATGAAAAGGGGAAAATCACAACAGACAATGAAAAAATCCAGACAATCATACGGGACACTTCAAAAACTTCATACTTCTACTAAGTTTGAAAACCTAGAAGAATGGATGAAATCTGAAATCCTGGAAATCACCAAAGCTCAACCAAGAAGAGATGACAGCCTAAAACAGACCAATAGTACAGGAAGAAAAATCGAAGATTAATAAAGTAAACAAAAAATGCCCAGGCCGGATGGTTTCACCGCAGAATTTATAAAAATATTTCGAAAAAGAGACATACACCATTACTACTTAAATTGTTTAGAGGATACAAACGGAGGGACTTCTCCCAGAATCCTCTATGAGGCCAGCATTAACGCTACTACCAAAACCAGGGAAAGATACAACCAAAAAGGAGAAACTATAGACCCATCTCCCTAATAGAACACAGATGCCAAAATTTCTAAACAGGATTCTGGCAAATCGCATACAGACTCACATCAAAGAAAAATCATCCACCATGACCAAGTTGGATTCATCCAGAGATGCAGGGATGGTTCAACATAAGAAAATCAATAAACATCATCAAAATATAAATGGATGAAAGAACAAAAACACACACATCATTTCAATTATGCGGAGAAAGCCTTTGACAAAATCCAGCATCCTTTCATGTTTAAATAGTCCTGGAGGGATTGGCCTAGAGGGATCATTCTCAATGTAACAAAGCCATATACAGGAAACCCACAGCAAATATCATCTAAAATGGGGAAATGACAGAAGCATTCCCTTGAAGGTAGGAACTCGGCAAGGCTGCCCCCTGTCACCACTCCTCTTCAATATAGTTGCTTGAAA
>VZQC01013591.1:7688522-7842839 GCA_009823505.1 Rhizomys pruinosus
AATTGCATGTGCTTCATTAGTAGGATCGAAAGGTTATGCCTGGACAAGCTGGCAGCCCATGAAAGAAAACAGCCAGAATTGACTAGAGACCAAGACAACAGCTCCAGAGAAAGTAGACTGTTTTGCTTCTCATCCACCTGTGCCCCTTTTCTAAGCCTAGGGAACAATCTGCAGAAGAGGGGGCGCAGTAGAATGTAAGGGCTGCGATTGGGGTGAATGGTGAGACTACAACAATATAGACTGGACACTCATTTGATCAACTTGATTGAACATACAAGCCCCCCCTGCTGGACGGTGGAACCCATGAGCTGTGTGGGTTTGGGCACAACTGCTAACAAATTGGTTTTACATGGGCACAACTGCTCACAAATTGGTTTTACATGAAGGATGCTTGTACTCACAAATTATCACTTATTGTTAAAAAAAATGAAAACAAAACAAAACAAAAATCAGAGAAAGATGCTGAAAAGTTACGGCAGAATGCATGATCTGGGATGGGTAGGGGTGGGGTGGGGGGAAGGGAAGGGGATATATGCCTGAACTGAATTGGAAAATGATGTATGAAATACACAAAGCATCAATAAAAAGAAAAAGTAACTTTTGAGTTATCTAATACGTTCATTATTTTTATATATTATTTTATATTTATATTTTATATATTTATATACTTATATATTTATTTTATATATTATATATTATTTCACTCTTATATTCCATTAATATCAATCAATTTAACAACATATTATTATGTTACCACATTTACCATTATTTAATCACATAATTATTTTTAGGACAGAGCCTTCCCGTGTAGCCTGGGTTGGCCTGGACCAAGTAGCAACCCTCATGCCCTGACTCACAAGAACTAAGATTAGAGATTTTCAACACCACACCTGGACCATGAGTGTTTTTACACTAGTCACCCTTGATTCCACAGCAGTCACTTTCCTACTTTCTGAGGGTTTTACAATGGTTCCTGTCTTTAGGTATGCTGTGATAAGCTGCACACTACCATCAATCTCCACAATGAAAATTGAACTGTGCCTTGAAGGTGTCCTTTCCTTCTGAGATCCAATAAATATTCCATTGTTGCTTTGAAAGAAAAATAATAAATTACAGTCATTCCTCTAATGATGAATTTGTTGTACAAATATCAAACATGACTCCAACTGATCTATTTTCATGCCTCCTTGCAAAATAACTTTTCACTTAATGTCAGATCATCTTGCAATCCTTTAAAAACATTTAAATGGCAATTAAACATAACCTGTAACAACTGCATAATTCTATTAAAAGAAAAAGGAATGTACAGCTATGAACATAAAAGGTCATGCAAATACTTCAAAATGGTCTCCCCACACCTTTCCTTCACAGAGAGAGAGAGAGAGAGAGAGAGAGAGAGAGAGAGAGAGAGAAAGTTCATAGGAAATAAAATATGCTTAAGAAAGTAGAAATTTCTTGTGGTTTATGTGTTGCCCTCTGTGATTAACACTGAACCTCTTTCCATAGTACTTATGATGCTGTCCTAGAATAGTTCCTTCAAATCCTTTTATATAATTTTATCAAACAGGAAAGGAAAAAAACATTTTAAAGCTTCCTAGTCATTGGAAGCTATTGTTTGTACTATTGTCCTACTTAAATTGGTTTGTTGAGAATTTTATACAGGGATATAGTAGAATTTTAGGTGGACATTGTATATGAAAGATGCAAAAGTATTCAAATAAGTAAGTCACATAAAACCATCACAGAATGACAAAATATAGTTTAATGCCCTGTAAAATTAATTTTTGTGTAGGGGAGAGGCATAGTGACTTAACTATGCAATTATATAAGAATTTGCAAAAAGAAAAAAGAATTTGCATATTCCTCTAATATGTAAATGATTTTGTTGGGTGTTTGATAAATGTTAAGTGGACAGTCTATTTCTGAAGGATACCATCAGCCACCTGAAAGTTTTTAGTACCATTTAAACATGTCTTATTTATTTTATGCATATAGATATATACATATGAGAATCAGGGTCCTTTTTCTCACCTAAATTCTTCAATTTAAGAAAGGAAAGGTATAGAAGATAAAATAAAAATTCTGTCTATATTTGTGATAAATATCAGATGTATTTACTGTACTAACTTGGGTTTCTTCATACTGAAACTTAAAATTATGCTGAACTGGTCAGTCTGTGGTTTTGACAGGTTCTCTGGGTGAGGACAGGCCTGCCCTGCACTAGCTTTTACTCTGAACTCTCACCAAAGAGTTAAAACTAACAGAGAGGAAAGGATTTAGGGTGTGAGTGGTGCATTTTGATTTCTCCACATCATTGATAAGCAGGGTGTAATGAGAAATCTTGACTATTTGGGCTGATATAGTAAAGAGCGCAACGGGAGGGAGGCATCTTGAGGAACCAGAACATTCTAGAATCATAATCCCTAAGATTTTCTTCTTGTAGTTAAATGAATGCAAGACCGGTAAGAAATCATGAGCGCGTTCAGACCTAGCTCCCCTTCATTAACCATTCTACAATAGTAAGCTGTGGCCTTCTCTCATTTTCTACTATAAGCTGTCCCCCAAAGACCACTCAAGTGAGTTGGAGCAGCAGAGTACTCCAAGGACACGTGACCTGGAGGCCTGAATGTCACATTTGTGTCAGTTTTCTACTGCTGTTATCACACATGGTCATAGACTGATTACTAAGAACACAGTTTCATTATCAGACAGCTTGGGAGTTGAAAAATCTCAGTGGACTAATTCCAAAGTGTCTGAAACCTCAGAAATAAAGCATTTTTGTTATTTATATTTTTGTTTGGAATTCTGTGCTTTTTGAGGGATGCTGTGCTTTTTGGCTGTGGTCTCTTCACATGAGTCTGAACTTTATGTCTCAAGTCACCTACCTTGCTTTTTTGACTCTATCCCGTCACCTTCTTTTAGTCTCACCTATCCCTTCTAAACATCTCTGCATATACACTGGATCACCACAGCATCAAGAAAATATCTAAATCTCAATGTCCTCAGTTAAAATCACATATTCAATATTGTCTCTTTTGCAATGTAAGATAATTTAGTTATAGATTTGAAAGACTAGGACTTAGATTTCTTTATGAAACTTACCACAATTTTAAGACCTTATTTTTCAACAAAATGATAGTCTAACTAATCACAAAATACTTCAAAATAAACAGAGAAATATAGATTCTACAAATGTTCTTGTAATACCCACCTAAGGTAAGCTTTTAGGCCTGAGCTAGTAGTTCTCCTAGAAACCCACATACAGTGTTGCTGCAGCACCAATTCTTTCTGCATGTGTCTTTTGAAGGCAGATGTCAACATTAAAGATATGTAACTGGTAAACAATAAAATCCTCCCATTTTGAGTAGAAAGTATAATAACCAGTAACCAAAACAAACATTAGTTTTGACCTTCTGTTTTTAATCTTACTAAGGATCTCATTAAGGGCAGTGTGTCATCTTGGAGAATTGATTTCATTGCTCATAATGTTTTTTGTTTTACGTGTCTTTATAGTAATCCTGCTCTCTCCCAAAATGATATAATTGCTTCCAAATATTGGGTATTGGGAGGTGTTTTGTTTTGTTTTGTTTTATTTTGATTTGATTTGATTTGATTCTGGCAGGAGGAATTATGCAAGAGGTTTTATTATAAGTTCCCATATAGTTGGCAAGGGCTATAAATATAGTCTCTTAGAGCTTACTGCTGGATGAGATGACGTGAGCTGCACCTTTACTGAGGCCTGAACAAAGTGAATACATTGCTTTGAAGATTTAGATGGAGTAAAGAAGAATGCTTACTCCTTGTAGAAACCCATCTCTCAAGAGGAAAAAAAAAAACCTCCTTCCCTCACAGTCTGCAATCTGGAAAGAGTTTAATTAAAATGTTCAATTTCTTCCTCATCTAAATCAAATGTAAACTACCTAGGCAGACATTTGAATTTTTACTTAATTATATTCCAAATTGACAGTCATTGTATATATTTATGTGGCACAATATCAAGATATGACACATATATCTATTGTGAAATATTAATCTGTTTAATTAACCACCTGCTGTGTCTCATAGTCTATTTGTAGTGAAAATGTTGAGTCTGATTTTTAGCTCTTTTATTATTAACATAGTCACCATGCTGTTTAATATATCAGAAGAAATTATTTTTCTCCCAAATTGAAACAGTGCATAACTTGGCCAACTACCATGTGTAGAGCTACACAAGAAGACACTGAAGAAACATCTGCCTGCTCTCGACTATCTGCTTGGTTTCCAGCTTGCCCAGTGTCAAGTTACTTAGTTATTGCCTTGCTTTTGTTACGACCCTGTAGGTTTTCTTTTTTTAGTATATAAACATCTCTCATACTAGAAATGTATTCCTTCACCTAATACTGTTTTTACATATTAAACATGTTTTAATCTTTGGGCTGAAGCTTCAACCTGCTGTCCTCTATTGATCTTATTTCTGCCTCCCATTGCATAAAAGAAGGGCTAAGTCTTCTTCCACATTTGGAGGCATGATTTTTATAAATGGAATGAAACTGGACTAATAATGACTTTTAATTAACCTTGACAACCTCAACTTGATATTCCACATCAAAAGACAATGACTGAATGTGAGATGTGCTTGAGAATTAACATATAAAGTGCTGAAAGACAGTGAAACTACATTCATCAAACAGTGAATATCGGTAAGGAGGCTTGACTGGGGTGCATGAGATATTCTAGAACTAGGAATCAGAAACACCTGAGTTTGAATCCCATCACCCATATTCTGGCTCTGTCGCCATCACTTGGCCTTTGAAGGCACTACAGGTATACCAGTAAACAAAATGTTAATTTAAAACTAGAGATAAAAAAAGCAAAATTTTTTATGAAGATAAGTATGGATATGAGCTTGTACAGTGGGAGAATTAGCATGAATAAAACTATTTGTAGAGCTTGACTGGAAGACACAGGTCCAAGCATGGTTCCAAGCACAGTTGCAGCAGCGCAGTTCCCTGGCACAGAGAGTTCCAGGAGATCCAAAGTGGGAAAGCAGCCTCTGAGTTCCTGCCCACGCTTAAAACTTAACAGGTTGCTTAATTCAGGTAATTGCAATGTTGGCATAGTAACACCACACACATTGTCATAAAAATTATTGAACCTATTATCTTTTCTATTAGTTTCACTTCAGTCCCAACCATAGTTTCTGATACATAGTGATGCATATCTTCACTCTGTGTGACTGTTATTACTACCCTAACAGTGAAGTGTACAAAATAGTGCACCATGTTTTATGTGTGGTCAGTGTAGATAAAAATGTCACTTTAGGGCCCTGTGTAGTGGCACATGCCTTTAATTTCAGCATCGGAGAAGCAAGGACAGGCGGATCTTTGTGAGTTCAAGGCCAGTCTGTTATACATAGCAAGTTCCAGGCCAGCTGGAGCTACAGAGAGACCCTGTCTCAAGGAGACAAAAAAATGCCATTTTTTTATTTAATTTTTATTGATGCTTTGTGCATTTCATACATTTTTTCCAATTCAGTTCAGGCTTATTTCCCTTTCCCTTCCCCCCTACCCCCACCCCATCCCAGATCATGCATTCTGCCATAACTGTCCTGCATCTTTCTCTCAGTTTTTTTTTTCATTTTTAGCTATAAGTGATAATCCATGAGTACAAGCATCCTGAAGACATTATGTTAAGTGAAGTAACACAGTCCCAGAAAAACAAACGACAAATGGTGTCCCTCATATGTGGATGCTAGTACCAACAACCCAGATATAAATATTTCTCATGGAGAGGGATGCATAGTAAAAGAACAACAACAGAAAGACTGCATCAGAAAATGGACTGAAATGGTGAATTGGGAAGGGGGGATGGGTGGGAGAGGGACACGGGTGTATATTCGATTAAGGCATATTTAATTGACGTGAGCTCAGCAAGTACCCAGTTTCGCCTAGACACTGTCTACAGGACACATGGTGTTTTAGGACTTAGTAAAAGTAAATATGTGTATATTAAACAACATTGGTTTACAGAATCTGACAAAAAAATGCCATTTTTAAGCACCCCATGCCTCCAAGTGATCTTGTCCCCTAGGGAACAGTTGTGCAATGATGCTGATAATACTTTTGACAAAAATTACATAATTTTCCTGTTGTTACAGATAAGTGAAATAACTTACATTCTCATTGTACAGTGATTGTGGTGTGTGTGTGTGTGTTGAAACATAGCCAAAATAGAAAATATAAGAGTTAAGAAATGACAGTGAATAATCATTTGAATGCACAGAAATATATGAGGCAGAAATCACAATTAAGTGTAATGTATTATAAATGTTAAAAATGTGTGAATGTTCAGAGCTATCACATAGTCTAGAAAATATATACCAGAAACAAAAAAAGTACAAAAGAGAAACTAAGAAAGGGATATATCAAATGTAAGAAATATACTAGTACAATTAAGCAGGAGAAAGAAACAAAAGTTTCAAATGGGAAAAAAAAATCTAATATATTTTTGGACCAATTAATATATTTTAAAATGCTAGGGAAATCCATAATATTACTAGAAATATATCAAGTTATTAAAATTTCAATAATAAATATATTAAATATTGTGCTGCATACATTAACAATAAACATTTAAAATTTTAAAAGTATGTATAAAATTAATACTTAGAAATAAACAACAAAAGAGATAAATATCATTCTCAGAAGTGGCCTCCCAATAATTAACCTATTCTGGTTTGTGAAGTCTGACATATCTACATTATTGTTTTTCATCAAATTTGTGACATTTTTGTTATTTCTTAAAGTATTTTTAGATTTTTAATATTTTCATTTTATGCACTTTGCTGTTTAAAGCTATCTGTTAATTTTTCTTCAAATTTTTCCCTTCTTCAGTTGGATCATATGTATTCCTCAAATTTCAAATTAATTAGTCGATATTCTACTGTTTTCTTGTAGATGCTGTTTGACTCTTCACAATTTTTTTATTTATAATTTTGTCTATAATACTTTGAAACTCTAAAATTTCTATTTCTTTTTCTTATATAGAATTTTTTGTTGTTGAGTAACTCAAAAATGTTTTTAAATGAACAGCAAAATGTAAAGCGTTCTCAAAAACGTCAGTGTAACTCACATACATGCAGAAAAAAATTGACAGAACAGAATTAACTGAAGGAGAATACATGAAATAAAAACGTCAAAATTAAATATAAGATAATGCCCCCACCAGAATCCATACATGTACAAAATGCTAGTGCCAGGCATGGAATGCCCCCTAGAGTGTTATTGGTCAGGGAGGCTTCAAAGATCCCCAAACATTAAAGACTATTGCAATTGTTTTGTATTGCCCACCAGAACTAGAAGATAAGACCCTATTTCAAAAGACACTACATACCTTGATTTCAGGATATAGAGAGATGAAGCTGGAATTGAGGTGGAAGCATTCTCCCTAATGCCTACTTTAATAAAGATGGACGATTTACCAACCACTTAAAGAGAAAAGTCATCAGTGGTCTTACTCCATGGTGGACACTTTGTGTTACAGTTCCAGCCTGCCAGGCAAGATATGCTCACTAACGCAATATTGGCATGACTATATTGGTGGTACACAGTAGCTTTGTTGGACTGAAGGCTTACTTCCTAGGAGAAAATACACAACTAGTGCTAAAACCTGCTCAATTGCCCCTTAGTGAGAAAGATACAGCCCTGGAGGGGTAGGCACTTACTACTATTGTTTCCCTAGATGGACAGTTTAGAACACACCTTTTTAACTTTTATCATTCTGCCCATATTAGAGCTGCTCTCAGTCAGAGAATTTTTTTTTTTCAGCAAGCAGTGGGTAAGACAATGGCCTAATCTAGTCAAGTATTGAGAGAAAAAGACTGCTGGGTCTTCCACCATAAATGGGGTGACATTATCACCCACCCTCAGACTCAGGAAATATCTCAGAAAGAATGTAAGAGGCAGAGGACTGAGTGCTGGGACACACTGTCCTCTGGACATACTGCGAAGTTGCACTCTGGAACTCACAGAACCTGGATCACCTACACAAGATCTGCTTAACCTTGAGCTTGCCAACTTTCCACCACCAATGGGTGGGGGCTCATGATACCCCAGAACCTACTGAAATAATTATTGACAGTTAATGGTAGTGAACATCATTTTGTTTCACTAGTGTAGTCAATAGTGAGTGTCACATGTACTCTTAAATACCATACCCATGCATATGCAGCCAAGCCTAATTAAACTGTTATTTTAATAAAACATGAAAGTAGGTGGGAGAGTTTGGGGAAGGAAGGAGTGGTTGAGAGGGAATAAGATTAATAGACATACTCAAATATGATATAGAAATTTATGGCATTATTAAAGAAAAAAAAATAAACGTGCCCACTGTTATCTAGAAGACAAAGAATGAGTAACTAACCCAAATACAGTTAAAGTTAATGAAGAAATAAATACCTTACATTCAGAAACATTTGCAGAGAAATTAAAAAAGAAATATAACAGGGAAGAAATTCATCAAAACAGTAGATTGAAACATAACTATATACACAATGGCATTAAATATGAATGGATTGCATATCTTTATCAAAACACTGAACTTATTAAAAAAAAAAACACTGAACTTGTTTGAGTAAAAAGCACGATTTTCTTAAATGTTCTACATTTAGTCACACCTTGTGTTCAAAGAGTTACACAGGCTTTGGTATTAACAAAACAGATTTAATATCAGAAATCCAATAAAAATGCCATAATTAGTATGTTGCTACCACAGAAAATAGACTTTATATAAGAGATTTCCCTAATGTCAGAAGACATTTTGTAAAGGTAGCAAGGTTATTCTATCAGAATGTGATGATCTTACTTGTGTATGCATGTAGAACTCCTAAAATAATTATTGGGAATTTCACACTAAACACCAATCCCTGGACACTGAAACACTGAATCCTGCATCTTCTTTAATTTGTACATTTTTTTTTTTTTGTGAGAAAAAATATGTATGGTAGCAAATGAAATTATTTTGCTTTGTTAGTGTCTGACAAGTGTGATTTTGCAAGTAATTTTTTTAAATTTTTTATTTATTTTCTCTATGTGTATGAATGTACTGTCTGCATGCAGGTCTGTGCACCCGTGTCGTGCAATGCCAAGGAGGTTAGAAGAGGGTGTCGGATTCCTCTGGAACTGGAGTTCTCCTGGAATTGGAGTTTCAGACGGTTCTCAGCCACCATGTGGAACCACTAGGCCATCTCTCCAGCCCCAACAAGTAATCGTTTTTAAGAAGTAGCAGTAGTTATGTATTGGAACCATACCCAGAAGTTATGAAGGGAGAAACAGGTTATTCCTAATAAATGTGGAAATAATTGATACATTTATTTTGGGTTATATACAGTCAAAGCCATCAAACAAAGTCTATTATTTAAAACCCAGTCAGACATACACAACTAAGTAACAATTAACAATTAGACATATGTCTGATTGGGTATTTGCACATAAATACAGATGTCCCAGGGAACCAGAGGTTTGGGATCTGCTAGGAGCTAAAGATAAATCAGATTGTGAGCTACCCAGTGGGGTTGCTGGGAACTGCACTCAGGTCTAGAAGAGCATTATACGGTCTTACCCACTGAGCCACCTATCCAGCTCGACCCATAGACTTTTTGGATCACAAATGACCTTAACTCTCATTTTTAGGTATTAGGGTCACTCTTTCTGCTGACTATGAATCTGAATTCTCCTGACACCCTTCCCATGTCGAGCTTCCACAACGTATTCCAGTAGACTCCACTGAACTTTTAAGGAACATATTTTTCACTTTGGTTCTGTGTGAAACTCCCACATTATAGTTAGTTGCAAACTCTGTCATTTCCAGCTCTCCGTTCCTAGATGAAAGCATATGGTTAGCTGATCTATAACATCAGATATTTTAATGAAAGCTTGTGTGCTTAATTTACACTTCTAGCTAATTTTGGATAGTGTTATTTGGGGTAAAAAGGAATCATCTTGTTTTTTCTCTTTTTGGTATGATGCAGTACACAGCACACTGTCAGAAGTCCGGCTTAAGACCTTGGAAAGTCATCTTGTGTTGTTTGCTCTGTTCTCTTGTCATAAAACTAATTTTCTCAGTAATAGCTGCAATGGAAATAACAAATATAAAAGCTTCATTTCCCCATCCTTCAAAAAGCCTTTTAGCCTACTTTGAAATCCCCAAAGAATATCTAGAAAAAAATACCTATCAAATGAAAAATGTCAAAGCTAATGCTCTGATTCAAAATTAAAGCACACACACACAAAAAATCTCGCAACAGAGCAGAGAACTTCCCTACAGCCTCAGAAGCCTTCCCCTAGTGTTAAATCCCAGGCATTCATCCTGCTTCTGAGGGAACTAAAATAGTTTGCTCTTACTTCTGCACACTGCATATACTTTCTTGTAAAAAGTGAAGCAATAATCTAGGAATTGAGTAGAGGACATAGATACACAGCTCTGGGTCCCTTGAAAAAATTAACAGAAATTTAGAAGCTGCCTTCGTGTTTTAAACCAAAGACCACATAGTATTAATGCACTGAAAGGGTCATAGGTCAAACACAGTTTCAAACTTTAAAGCATCAATGCATAGGAAGTGACCCAGTGTAGTACCAGGAGTGCTGATTCTGAAGCACTGAACTTCTAAATTACACAAGTGACCATATGGATTTTATGATCCTGAAAATCCAACCTATTATAATTTCTCAAACATTCCTCAAAAAAAGGCTTAATTCTCCATTTGCTGCACATGGTCATGGGGGGATAATTGGGAGGTGGGAAAGGAAGAAAGACAAACAGGTAAATACTCTAAAATTCTGCATTGCAGGACAAGATCCAACAGACATGGATGTAAAAGTGCAAACTAAAACATTATGTGGTTATAGACACTCATATGCTCATAAATATTCCATATTCAGATAAAAATGTTTTATTTTATGAACTCATAGGATTCATTTCCATGTGGTCTTGCATCACTCCTTGGTTCTTACAATTTTTCTGCTCTTCTCCGCCATGTTCCCTGAGCCTAGGGTGGGTAAAGCTGAATATAGGCAGCCTCTCCATAGACCCACACTCTGTAGACTCCTAATCTTCCTGGTTTGGGCATTCAGTCCCTTTTGGTCACTCCCTCATATCTGTGCTATTCTTGTGGATGCTAAGCTCTGACTCCTTAGATAAGTGTGTTTCAATCAGAAAATGCATAGAGGTCAGGAAACCAGTTAAGGGCATAAGGCCATGGGAAAATGGCTTCAACATAGGAAAAATACAATGGGGTGATATAATCAGGTAAAGTAGAAAAATCAAGTTGTAGGGTTAAATGGGGTGAGGGATAAGAGGATACAGGAAGGAATGTGGGGAGGTCACTAAGGCCTTTGGAAAAAGTCATATGGAAACTTACTACTACAGAAATTTCTTCAAGTATATTTACAATCTACAGAGTTTTATACACAGTTACACTAAAATGGGGGGAGGGTGCAATATTGCTAACAGATACCCACAGATTAACAAGTAAAAAGCCTGATGCCAAGATTAGGCTAGTCTTGTGATGGAAATTTATCCCATAAACCTTCCAACAATACTGGATATTGTGCTTTTTCTTGGATATTCACCAGAACTTGATGATAAGACCATATTACTGAAAATACTACATACCTGGTTGTAGAACAAACAAAGAAAAGTCAAGCTGGTACTGATATTAACACGTCATCTCTACTGGCTAGCTTTCATAGTGCTAGGAGATGATATTCACACCGCCAGAAGAGAAAAAGTACTTATCAACTTCTGCAAACCCTGAAACCTGGAGTAATGACAGGCATGACAAGAGTTGATAGAGATGGAGAGATGGCTCAGTGAAGAGCATTGTGTGCTCTTGAAGAGGACACAGGTTTGATTTCCAGTACTCACACAGAAGCTGACAACCACTCACAACTCCAGTTCACATCACATATTCCATCCCACATTCCCTTCTATCCTGGTTTCCCTGATCTACATGAACTTCTCCATAGAATACTTCCTTTTTTATATATTTCTTTTTTTACTTTGTGTGTATGAATGTATTGCCTACATGTATATAAGTACACCTGTGTTGTGCAATGCCCTCAGATGTTGGATCCCCTGGAACTAGAGTTACAGATGCTTGTTAGCTGCCATGAAGATGCTAAGGAAAGCAGTGTGGAGAACCCTTTGAAGACTTGGAATGAACTTGCCACCTGACCTAGCCATACCACTCCTGGGCATGTACCCTCAAGACTTACGCCACCACAGAGATACATGCACGGCCATGTTTATTGCAGCTCTCTTCACAATAGCAAGGAGCTGGAACCAACCTAAATGCCCCTCAACTGACGAGTGGATAGAGAAAATGTGGTACATCTACACAATGGAGTTCTATGCAGCAGTAAAGAAAGACGACATCACGAGCTTTGCAGGAAAATGGCTGGAGCTAGAGGACATCATGCTGAGTGAAGTAACACAGTCCCAGAAAAACAAACGACGAATGGTATCCCTTATCTGTGGATGCTAGTGCCAACTACCCAGTTGTAAGTATTTCTTGTGTAGGGCCCCCTGAGCTTTTGTACAAAGCAGTTGGGCATAATACATTTTGGAAACAACAACAACAACAGAAAAGACTGCATCAAAGAACTGACTGAGATGGTGAACTTCTGCTCAAAACAGTCAACTTCCCCATGGAAAATACTGAGAAAGACTGAGAGATGGAAAGCATGTTTGGCAGAATGCATGAGCTCTGGCGGCGTGGGGGAATGAGCGGGAACACGGGTCTAGATTTGTTAAAAATAAATAAATAAATTTATGTGAAAAAAAAAAAAGATGCTAAGATTCAAATCCAGGTCCTCCTCCAGAACACACAGTGCTCCCAACCACTAAGCCACTTCTACAACCCTCATGGAACACTTTCTTAAGAAATCTCTTGATTTTGATTCCGTGTCTTAGAAGTTCCTTCTGGTCTCCCAACAAGTGGAAATTGTCAGATCCTGGGCCACCCTGAAGAAGAAGAATGACAACTGTGTGGGAGTTAAAAGGGGAGGAGACTTGTTTACAATGACAAAGTTAGGCCAGGTAGGAACCTTGCTCAATCCCGCATACAATTTTTATCATTTTGTCTTTCCTCTGTTCAAGGCCATTGGGCTATGAATTCCTTTGTGGTAATGTCATGTGCTGTGGTTTGAACACATCCTTCTAGAATTAATGTTTTGGAACCTGAATTCCAAAGTGGTGGTATTAAGATATGAGGTCTTTAGAATGGGATTAGATAACAAAAGCACCACAGTTTTAAGTGGCATTGGTACCCTTTCAAAGAGCTCAAGGGACTGAGTTTACCATTTTCTATTTGTGATGAAGCAGAAATCTGGGAGGCAAAGCAAATAATCTTCCAATACATACTTTTCTGGTGTCTTGATCTAGACTTACCAGATATTGTAACTGTTACACTCTTTTTTACTCTTTTATTATTATTATTTTTTTTTTTTTTGGTCTTTTCAAGACAGTGTCTCCGTATAGCCCCAGCTGTCCTAGAACTCACTCTGTAGACCAGGCTGGCCTTGAACTCACAAAGATCCATGTGCCTCTGCCTCCAGAGTGCTATGATTAAAGGCAGCTCTTTTTTATTTTCTAAAATTTACAGTCTCCAGTGTTTTGTTATTGCAGCTGGAATAGCCTGAGTTACTATCCTTCATCTGAATCACTATTCCTTCATCAGTATATAACTAGCCATTATTCTTGTTCCCAAGGCTTTGCACATTATCTCTGATACAATTAAGCAATTTTAGCAAGAGTTCATTTATAACTGTTATCACCCACATCTCAAATTATTTAACACAAAGCATTAAAATGAAAATACAAAAAGTTCTTTCTTTCTTCTTTCATTCTTTCTTTCTTTCTTTCAGAAAGGCTAACTAGCCAAGAACACAATCAATGTAAAACCTCTCAAATACCATAAGAGATTAATGAACAATGCTCTAGAAGTGTTCAAACAAAATAAAAAGTAAGAACTATGTGGTGGGCATTAAAATATTAGGATACATTATATGCTATACCCATTCTGCCTTTCTGCAGTTATATGAATGAGTTCCAATAAGCCAAGTCTCCTAGCAATTGAGTGCCAAATCCAAGATGCAAACTTCTATTTCTAATTCCTACCTAAGCCTGTTTTCTTTCTTATACACTGTTTAAACAAAGTCAAGCAATCCCTGAAATTTTAATTTGATTTAAGAGTTAATTTATAAATATAATTTATATCATAGATAAGGATGCTTGTTTTGTGTTACTTTTATACTGTGCAGGTTGAGCAGGTTGTGATTCACCCTCTTCTAAAGATGAGATAAAACAAAACTTGCTCATTGTTAACCAGGTAATAAATGTTACTCCCAGAATTTTTGCATCTGAGTCTGATATTTTGCACATATTTCTTTTGGCCATAGTGAGCTGGAGCATTGTGCCTACCAAACAGAGAGGGACACTGGGCCACGGAAATGCAGCAGAGAAGCATGGGAACTATGTGGGAAGGCTGTGGAAGTTTCCTGGGATGTCTGATAAAGTGTGAGCAGGAGGTAGACATGAATTGACAGACAGCTCTTCTTAGGTTTAAAAGTCTCAGGTTCAGTTGAGGGAAATTGAATGTCTTACTAGACATTCAACAAAAGACATAACATAACTGAGCTCATTTCAAATATGTTTACTTCCCAGGTTCTTAATGATAACAGACCTTGTATATTTGACCCATAGAAATGAAGAATTTTTACTGTTTGGGTCAATGTTTCATTTAATGGCCTGAGGTTCAGAATCCAATTAATTTCCTATTGAGTTCTTTAAATTAGACCATACAGAAGCAGCTCAGCATCATTTATTTGATCTGTACCGAGATCATAGTCTTTGTTGCCCTGAGACACAATGTTTGCTGATGCTATCACAGCTGACAGTGTCACACCAACTGTGCACTCATAGGGGAACTTAGCTTCATCACAGGAATGCATGTCCACTAATCCAGTACCAACAATGCTGTGGCTTAATGCTGAATTAATTCACATAAAATGTCAGCGACCTGAGACTTCAGGCTGAGACTTCGGAGAAATGGTGGGAAATGGAAATCTGCCATGTCAAGCATGAGGGTAGACCTTCCAAGGGGCATCAATGTACCATAAGACAAAAAGCAAGTGTCAGCAGTCTTGGAAGCTCAATTTCTAGGGCCAGACAAGGGCATCAGATGTCCTGGATACTGTCTGGGTTTCAGTCTGACATCCATGCTTGCAGTTTTGAAGGTGCACGTTAACCGAGCATGCAGCTGAGTGAAGAAAAGCAGCTGAGAGAGACATGGCGAAGGGTTAGAGAATGGGAGACTGACGCTGAGATTGAGAAAATAGATTGGTTCTGAAGAACTGACAAAGAAAAACGGACAATGATGTGGTCAGAAGATAAGCCTGGGTTCCTGTTCATATAGCACCCAGAGATACAGCATCAGACAGGAAGATAGTAACTCTGATACATAAGAGACCAATACAGTCAGTGGTGGGCATTTTGGTAAGAGATGAAAGAGAAAAGTCAGAACACAAATCATTCATTCATTGAACCATTACTCCATTCCTTAAAATTGATTTAGCATATAACAAATGTCAGGCATTATTTTAGGTACTGGGGATGTAACATTGTAAATTGAACACAGAAGCAAAGAAACAATGACACAAACTACTTCTTTCTTTTAGGGACCTATATTCTTTTTTTTTTTAATTTTTTTATTATTTATTTTTATTTTTACATGTGTATGAATGTATTGTCTGCATGCAGATCTGTGCACCCATGTCATGCAATGCCGCAGAGGTCAGAAGAAGGTCTCAGATTCCCCTGGAACTGGAGTTCTCCTGGAATTGGAGTTACAGACAGTTCTTAGCCGCCATGTGGGTGCTGGGGATCGAACCCGGGTCCTCTGCAAGAGCGTCGGTGCTCTTAACCGCTAGGCTATCTCTCCAGCCCAGGGACCTATATTCTTAAGGGGAGATAGGTCCCATACAGATGGAGTGGTAACAGTTAAAGCAGTAATTGCTATATAAGGCTCACTTCAGTGTTTTCTCCTTTGTAGAACCCCAGGCTAAAATGTATATGTGAAGAAGGAAGCAAGATAGAGGAGACTGCACAGCTCTGAACTGGGTGGTAAGAGGCCTGAATTTGGAGGGAGAGGCCTTCAAGGTTACAGAAAAATCCACAATGCCTCTTGAGTAGCATAAGGAAAAGCACTGTCTGCCTATCAGCATGTCCATCTGTGAGCCACCCTATCATTTCTGAGGCCAGAGAAGTACTGACTCAGAAATAAATGTGAGGTGAATCCCCTCACCCCCACTTTAGGGAACATGGAAAACACTTGGTTTGCTGCTTTAAAACTGAGTTTGCTTTATTTTTGGAGCGAAAGCAAGGTTTATGGTATTTCACACTGAGATGGTTAATGTTTTTTTAAATTATCAGTTACAGAGCTCAGGGTTCTGAACTTAATGGACTGTTACTGTAGGTTCATTAGAGTAGGACCAATTTTCACTGTATTATAATCTATGTCTCTAATTTCAGAATAATGGAAACTCCCGGAAAGTGCTATTTCACTTTTAGAACATTATATGCTACTGAAATGTGTGCTTCTAATGGAGACTCCATGGCTGTGGAGCAAGTCAGCCTTACCTTTCCACCATTAACCCTCATGTGTTGATTAAATACTAATGTGACCCGAGGGCAACTGCACTCAAGTTTTCTTTTTCTTTCTATAGACTTCATCCTTCCAAGCCATTAAGCTACTCTTTCCTGCTAATTATCTGAAGTGTTATTAATTCCAAACCAAAACTCACAGAAGTCCTTCAAAGTACCATAACAAAGACAATAGAGTTGAAGGTAAAAAATATAAGGAAGAGATCGAGAAAGATTTTAATGGTTGAGATTTCTAGCTCTTAATACCTGTAATTTTCTCCCTTGTCTGATTTTTCTTGTATATTATATTTATAAATAGAAAAATCAATCTTTTGAAAAATGATTAAGGAGTCATCACCATTAAAAAGTAAATTACTGTCAGATAGAAACTAAGCAACTTTCATTAATTTATTTTTGTTTTAAATAAATAGGTGTGAGTGTTTTGCCCATGTTTATATAAGTGCGCCCATGAAAGCAATGCCTACAGAGGTAGAAGAGGCAGTCATCATATCCCCCACTCGGACTGGAATATGAATGGTTGTTAGCTAACATCTTGTTGTAGAGTCCTGTACAAGAGCAGCCAGTCCTCTTAACCACTGAACTATCTCGCCATTATTTCCTGTCTAGTGGAAACTCTACCCTACCCTCCACTTACACCCTCTGGAACAGAAAGTTGTTGACAGACTGTAGCTTGTGGCCCTAGTGTAGAGCTGTCACTAGGAATTTCAGGAACAAGGTAAATGTTACAGAAAAAAATTAAATCCACCTGGGTAGTGAATGTGTGAAAACCTGGGAAAGTTAGATATTCTACTTATAACACAAAAACTACATAAGGGGGATATTGGGTACTTGTGTAAGCTTCAGCAGAGAAGAAAAATTGATTTTAGGGTTTTTAAATAATAATAGGTGAATTGTTATTTATGCAAACTTTTATGGATCAAATTTTGTCACTCTCTGTTTCTCTGTGTATGCTATGTGTATGTCTGTGTGTGTGTATGTGTCTGTATGTGTGTATGTATGCACACACTCATGTGGAAGCCAAAGTGTATCTCAATTATCATTCTTCATAAACTGTCCACCTTGTTTTCTGAGACAGTTCTCTCTTGGTCTGGAGTTTAGCAAATAAGCTGGGATGGCTCTCTCCCTGTATCCACCCCCCCCCACCCATGCCACTATTACAAGTGTGCACAACCATGCACAGCTTTTTTTTTAACATATGGATTCTGGTGATCAAATACTAGTCCTCATGATGATAAAGCAAACACTGTACCTACTACTTATCTATTGTTAACTTCTGATGTGCATAAATCCTGTTAATGTTTTGATAGCTAATCATATCAATCTTTCTAGAAATCATGAACAATCCAACATCAGCAGGTGTCCAATGCACATCTGCTTGTCTTGTTCATGTTCACTCTGTTCCAATGACTTCCTGATCAATTAGTGAGCAAAACAAGCTTGACCTACAAGAGGAAATTCCACTGAAGTAATAACATTGCCACATTGATGGGATTATTGTAGAATAAGCATACCAAATTTTACTTCCACTTTCCCAGCTAAATTTTGGTCTCTCTGTCCATTGCTTATTTCTTTGTAGTGTGTATATAATAATTATAAATATTAATGAATTATAGAGTACAATTTCATTATTTGTACACATATTGGGTGATAAATATGGAAACTGTATTGTCTGTTGGAAGAGTATTCTCTGTGGCTAAGGTATGGAATAAATATAAATATCCATCAAAATGAATGGAAAATGATGATATAGTGTTTAGTTATGACAGAATGTCATAAAGCATTGAAAATCAGGTGAACATCTATCATTTCTTTTTCTGTTTTCTTTTGGTGTTTTTGAGACAGGGTCCTTCTGTAGCCCCAGCTGGCCTGGAACTCACTCCGTAGACCAGGCTGGCCTTGAACTCCAAGAGATCCGCATGCCTCTGCCTCCCAAGTGCTGGAATTAAAGGCATGCACTGCCACCACCATGCCCAGCAAAAGTCTATCATTTCTAACAACTTGGTTGGACACAGAGAACATTATGTTAAGTAAAATTAGTCAGACACAGAAAGATTAAACACCATAGGATCACTGCTTTTACTTAAAAAAATGTCTCCATCCTCTCAAACAGTTCATTTCAACATGAACATGAAAAACATTAATCATTCCATTATTCAAACTCCATGTATCAAGCATGCATTGACAGGCAATGACTAAAATATCTGTGCTTAGGTTCAATGAGAATTATGTCCTGTGTGGTCAATTTAATCTTAATTACCCTTTTGTGACATCAGTAAAATAAGAATATTTATTTAGTTTTATTGCAATCAATCAGTACCAAGAAATAAGATAAATCCGATAAAATATAATCCCCCATGTTAGAGACAGCTTATGTTAGAAATCTAGACTCTTGATCTTTGAAACAGGTATCTGTTAAGCCACCAAGCCTGTGTTGCTAAAGTATGACAATCTCTCCAAAGTCATACTTCACCTACATACCTAACATATCAACAGCAATGCACACGTCTTCCAGCATATCGCTATGATTTTATCTGAATTACCAAAACCTACATGTGTGGGTTTAACATATACTTACAACTACAAACAGTGCTCATCTCCCTCCCTTAGGGTCGCTGTTCTCAGAGATTATCAATTTCAATCCTTTGCATTATTTTCTTTTATAGTTCTTCTTGTTTCTAAAGAACGTGTTTATTAGGTTAAGGATATTGTCTTTTGCATTTGAAATTTAGTTTATTGCTGGGATTTACGTTTCTTACAACATCTCTTCTTCACACTTGTAGAATGCATTTTTAATAACACAGTTGAGTATACATGGTAACAGAGTTCTGGCTAGGTTGTGGAAACTAGCATCAGAATTCATCTCCATTATGCCTCCTTCCCAGGAGAATCAGTGAACTTCTTGGCATAAAAGTTTATTTCCATAATCTAGTCCCAAGAGTTGTGCAATGAAACTTTTTCCATATTGTCACCTGCTGCTGAGTTTATTGGTTCCCAATCCATAATACCAGTCAGTTTCCGGTGCATTAAAGAAATCAATTACAAATTTAAAACTAAAGCATTGAAGTAAAAATCAAAAGAATTGCAAAATTTTGCTAAATCGTATCAACATAAATGAAGGATACACATGAGAATGCTGTTTGTGCTGCTAGATCTTAAAATAAAAAATGTAATTCCAGGTGGGATCAAGTGTCTTAAAACAGGCGAATTTAAAGTTCCTAAAGTAAGTAACATTTTCAGGATGGCAGAGTGGTCTGAGTGGCCAGACTCAAGCTTCTGACTTCTATATTAAGTATGTTGGTTTAACCAGTCTACGAGATTATTTTATTATAATTTTAGTGGGCAATAGTGGAAGGTTATTGCATGTTGAATTTATATTCTTCCAAAAATTCTATGTGTGATTGGTGTACTGCCTAAATCTAGACACCTTAGTGGTTTATTCTAAAAGGGATCATGGGGCTGAAGTTATGACTCAAAGGTTAAGAACATGTAAAGGTGTCAGTTATTTCTATCATCTGTTGGTCCTTTAACCATGTGTGGCCACAATCCACATGACGTTCTTCTCTCCTAGAACCAGGCTGGCTGCTTCACAAGGCTGTAAGCCTCAGAGCTGTTTCTAGCAGGCAGGCTAACTGTTCCTAGGCTGAGCTTCTGGCAAGGAGAAGGGAGGGAACTGCAGAAAGTTACTCAATGGGTAAAGAAAGACATGGACACAGAGAAAGTCCAGGAGATAGACTCAGCTTTATTCATGCCAGCAATGTGTTTATATACTAAAAACTACTGTGCTCTAGGCAAGGAAGTGGGAGGGAGGGCAGGCAGAAAGGAAGGGCAAGCCACCTTGGCTCCTATGGGGGGGGGGGGCAGAACTCCTGATTGTGCAACAAGTAAACTAGAGGTGTGACATTTTGCTCAATACTTCAAGGGAAGAGGCCATCCAGTTCTGGAACTTTGCAGAGATAAGTGAGGCAGGAAAAACACTGCAAAATCCAGACCTTACAGAGCTATAGATAACCCACAGAGACAACTGAATGGCCATAGAGCCATCAGATAACTCTCAGAGGTTCCTCAAGACAGGTTTTACAGGTCCTTGCCTTGAGCCAGACAATGTTTCATTCCTACATAAAGGCACTTTCAGAGGACCAGAGTTTGATTCCAGGCATTCATATAGGGTAGCTTACAAACAGCTCTATCTCCAGATCCAGGGTTCTGACACCCTTTTCTGGCCTCTGCAGGTGTTTATAGTCAAGTGCACATACTCCAACATAGGCACATCACATACATAAACAAATAATTAAATTAATCAAAAATAAAATAAAAAGGTCACAGTATCAAATGATTTGATGTACAATGCAGAGAAAAATTCAAATGTATGCTAGATAGATATATTTTTGTAGGTAAAGATACCTACATACTTATCATCTATGTCTGATAAGAACATCCATAAAAAAAATCTCCACATCATGACTTTCAGAAATGTGCTGGTGAAGAGAGATACAGAATCTTTGAAAAAATGTTGTAATGACTAATTTCTTCAGGTCAGCAGGATAGCTGGGGCTACAGTGAGAGCCTGTCTCGAAAAGATCAATAAAATACAATGTATTTCATAGTATTTCGCAAGGCTTTTGAAATACATGCAACATGACATCTATATTCATCCTGTTTTTATACCCCATACATATACCAAGTTTTAAGCACAAAGAAATTCTACATATGCAATGACATGTTCAGAGGATTTAAGCTTTAAACAATGTATACATGCATGAAACATAGTGTGATCCTTGTAATATGTGCAACTTTATATTTGTATTTGTTAGCTAAAATAGATTTACTAAAATGTATAAATAAATAAATTATAAGTAAATAAATAAATAAATAAATAAATAAGTAAAATGTATTTCACATGATTTTAGAGTCTGGAAGATGTTACCATGGCCAAGCACTAATAATTGCTCTCTTCTTGTATTTAGACTGTTAATTTTTTTATAAAATATTTTTATTGACTTTTTGTGTATTTCATACAGCATTTCTCAGTCCAATTTAGACACATTCCCTTTTCCAAGTCCCCTACCCCACCCCAGTTCATGCATTCTGCCATACCTGCCTTGCATCTTTTTCTCAGTCTTTTTAAAGTTTTTCTCTGCAGAGGTTTATCGTTTTGGGCAGAAGTTAACATTCAGTCAGTTCTTTGACCCAGTCCTCTTGTTCCCTCCCATACCCATTTGTATTGCTTCAAAATATGCCTATATATATGTCACATATATTCCAAAATTATGACCTCTGAAAATAAATAGTATGTTAATTCCAAAATATGTTTAGGAGTTCACATTTTCCCTTTACTTTTATATTACTCTAAAATATGAATACATATGCTCCACCCATATACCACATTTACAAAGTCTAAAACTAAGTGGTAAGTTAATTCTAGAGTACATTAAGGGATTCACATTATAACAGCACTGTTGCTTTTAGATAAAAAGAAATATAACATTAACATTGCTCAGCTTGCCTTTCAACTAGGGATTTGTTGCTAGTATCCAAAAATAAGGGATACCATTTGTCCTTTGTTTTTCTGGGACTCTGTTACTTCACTTAGCATAATGGCTTCAAGTTTCATCTATTTACCTGAAAAGTTCATGATGTCATCTTTCTTTACCGATGCATAGAATTCCATGGTGTGGTTGTATCACATTTTCTCTCTCCATTCATTGGTTAAGGGCCACTAGGGTTGCTTCTAGCATTTCTCAATTTGTGAAGAGAGCTGCAATAAACATAGATGTGCAAGTATCTCTTGATGAGTCTTGTGGGTATAAATGCAGGAGTGTTATGACTGGGTCAGTTGGTAGGCTCATTTTCAGTTTCTTAAGAGTTCTCCACACTGCTTTCCAAAGGGGAAAGCATGAGTTTGCATTTCCACCAGTAGTGGATGAATGTTCTCCTTTCCCCACAACCTCTCCAGCATTTTGTATCCTTTGTTTTCTGGACCATAGCTAGTCTTACCGGAGTAAGATGAAATCTTAAGGTTTTAATTTGCATTTCCTTAATTATTAGCAATGTTGAACACTTTTTAAGATGTTTCTCAGTGATCTTTACTTCTTCATTTGTGAAGTCTCTGTTCAGCTCTTTACTCCACCTCTTGAGGTGGTCATTTTTTTTCTTGCTCCTTTGTTTTATGAGTAGTTTATATATTCTGGATGTTAATGCTCTATCAGATGCATCACTGGTGAAGCTTTGCTCCCACTCTGTGGGTTTTCTCTTCACTTCTTTTGTTTCTTTTGCAGTACCAAAGCTCTTGAGTTTAATAAGAACCCATTTGTCAATTGGTGACCTTATTTTTTGTACAGCTGCTGCCTGATTTAGAGAAAGACTTTTCTTATGCCTATGTCTTGTAGGTTACTACTAAAATTTTCTTCTATCATTTTCAGGGTTTCAGGTTTCATATTGAGGATTTTGATACATTTGGAGTTGATTTTTGTACAGGGCAAAAGGTAAGGGCTTAGTTTTATTCTTCCACAAGTGGTGATCCAGTTATGCCAACAAGTTATGCTGTCTTTCCTCCACTGAGTCTTCTTGGCCTCTTTGTGGAATATAAGGTGGCAGAAATTGGATTTTCTCAGGTTTTGATCCTCAGTTTTGTTCCATTGATCTATGGGTCTGTTTTTGTGCCAATATCAGGATGTTTTTATGACTATAACCCTGTAATGGAGTTTGAAGTCTGATATGGCAATCCCCCCTGCATTGGTCTTTTTGCTCAAGTTGTATTGGCTATCCGGGGTCTTTGTTCCTCTGTATGAACTTTAGGATGTTTTTTCCTAGGTCTGTGAAGAAACTCATGGGGATTCTAATTGGGATTACATTGAATCTGTATATTACTTTGGGCAGGATGGTCATTTTTACTATATTGATTCTTCTAATCCATAAGCACAAGAGGTTCTTCTATCTTCTGGCACCTTCCTCAATCTCCTTCTCTAGGGATTTAAAATTTTCATTGTAGAGATTATTAATGTGTTTGGTAAGATTTGTTCCTAGATCATTTTTTGGAGACTATTGTGAGTGGTAAAATCTCCTTGTATTCCTTCACCAATTGCTTGTTATTGGCATAAAAAAAAGTTATCATTTTTTTCTAATTTTGTATCCCACCATTTTACTGAAGCTGTTGATGGTTTCTTGGAGTTTTCTGGTGGAGTGTTTGGCATCCCTTAGGTATCATGTCATCTACAAAAAGGGATAGTTTGACTTCTCTTTTCCAATTTTTACTCCTCTAGTTTCCTTTTCTTTTCTTATTGCTCTAGTGAGCATTTCAAGCACTATATTGAAAAGGAGTGGGGATAGGGGGCAGCCTTGCCAGGTTCCTGACTTTAAAGGGAACGCTTCTAGGTTTTCCCCATTTGGGATGATGTTAGCTGTGGGTTTGTTATATATGGCTTTGATTGTATTGAGGGATGTGCCCTCCAGTCCTATTCCCTCCAGGACATTAAACATAAAGGCATGCTGAATTTTGTTGAAGGCCTTTTATGCACTGATTGAGATGATTGTGTGCTTTTTGTCTTTCAGTCCACTTATATGATTTATGACCTTTATTGATTTATATATGTTGAACCAGCCCTGCCTCTCTGGTATGAATCCAGCTTGGTCATGGTGGATAATCTTTTTGATATGTGTCTGTATGCAGTTTCCAAGTATTTTGTTGAGAATTTTTGCATCTATGCTGGGACACAGAGCAAACCTCAGCAAATAGAAAAAAATAGAAATAATTTCATGTATCTTATCAGACCACAGTGACATAAAGCTTAATATCAATACCAGAAAGAGCCCTACTAGCTACAATAACACAAGGAGACTAAACTACACTACTGAATATTACTGAATAATGAATGAGTCAAAGGAGAAATAAATAAATAAATAAATAAATAAATAAATAAATAAATGCATTCCTGGCACTAAATGAAATGGTTGGTACAACACAGCAAAACCTATGGGACACCTTAAAAGCAGTCCTGAGAGGGAAATTCATAGCCCTAAGTACCTACATTAAGAAAACAGAAAGAGCAGAAATAAATGACTTAACATTGCACCTAAAAACACTTGAGAGGCAGCAGCAGCAAATATATCTTAAACCCAGCAGACAGGAAGAAATAACAAAAATAAGTGGAAATCAATGAAATAAAATCAAAGAAAACAATACCAAAAAAAAAAAAAATCAATGAATCCAAGAGCTGGTTCTTTGAAAGGATAAACAAGATAGATAGATGTCTAGCCCAATTGACTAAAACAAGGAAAAAGGAACTCAAAATCAACCAAATTAGAGATAAAAAAGGAAACCATCACAGCAGATAGCAAAAAGATTCAGACAATCTTATGGGAATACTTCATAAACCTATACTCTACTAAATTTGAAAACCCAAGAGAAATGGATGAATACCTGACATCCTGGAATCCACAAAGACTTTACCAGGAAGAAATTGACAGCTTAAATTGACCCATTATAAAGGAGGAAATTGAAACAGTGATTAAAAAAATAATCTTCCTCTGGGTGTGGTGGCACACGCCTTTAATCCTAGGATTCAGGAGGCAGAGGCAGGCGGATCTTTGTGAGTTCAAGGCCAGCCTGGTCTACAGAGTGAGTTCCAGGACAGCTGGGGCTACAGGGAGACCCTGTCTCAAAAAGACCAAAATAAATTAATAAATAAGTAAATAAATAAATAATCTCCCAACTAAAAATGCCCAGGTCCAGATGGATTCATGGCAGAATTCTATAAGACATTTAAAGAAGACCTACAGCCATTTCTGCTCAAATTATTCAAGAGGAAGGAAACAGAAAGAAATCTCCCAAATTCCTTCTATGAAGCAGCATCACTCTAATATCAAAATCAGGCAAAATTACAGCCAAAAAAGAAAACTATAGACCCATTTCATTAATGAATACAGACTGCTAACTTCTAAGATCTTCACTTGATGGGAAGAAGGATTTTGGATTCTCCTTTAAGGTCATTAACCCCATTGATAAGGGCTCTGCTCAGTCCCATAAATTACCTCCCAAAGACCCCCACCTTTAAGTACGATTAAATTTATGTCAATATTTATACATTTTATGGGGTTTGTTTGAGAAGATACAAACATTTAACATGTTACATATGCTTTTTTCTGTACTCTCTTTTTGCTCAAAGAAACCATCAAACTCCTCTGTGTTTATTACATGTTTTTTGCAATGTGGAACTATTACCTATTTTTCTCCCATAAAGAATGCCAGAAGCTGTTTTCAGTAGACAGAAATAGCCTTGAATTCATATTCTCTAGCTTGATTCTCTTGCTGAACTCATTTCTTAGATCTCTGTCATCATTTTGTCCTCAAAACCTTGATCATCCAGATAGCTGAACTCCTAGACAGATGAGGGAACTTTGACTTGGTAATCCAGTTCAACCCTTTTTCTGTGAATTAAGAGTAGTTCTGACATTTGTAAAATGTCATATGAGTATATGTGCACATGTGCACACACACAAACATACATACACATATACATGCACACAGATACACATATATCCACAGAGATATCTGCAATGAATTGTATATAAACTGAAAAGGCTAAGATACTCATTCTCAGGTTGTGCAGAAGCAAAGTTTGCCAATCTCTAGTCTACTGTATACATAATATCATACCATATATATCTACAGTCAAGTGATGGAGTTTGGAAACATGGTACTAAACTTCATGCCATAAAGAGTAATATAAAACTTAGGAGAAAAAATTCTAGGATCTTTGTACAATTTCGATTTCTTTGGCATCTCTGGATATTTTTAAAACATCTAAAACTGAAATGTACTCATAAAACTGAGAGTAGTGACCAATATTTTATTGGTCTCTGTAGGTTTGGGAGAAATATATGAATCTAATGTATTTATTAGCTTAGAGCAACTCGAATAAGAGAAGCTTCATGATTTATGATCTATTCAATTACTGTTATTGAGTCTGCACTTGACCCTTGTGAGCTAGAGTCAAAAGTTATTTAAAGGCCTGTGAAAGACTGGAATACTTTGTGAAGTTTGTGGTGAACCATCATAAGAACAGAAGTCAATAAAATGTAGCCTTTAAGTCACTTGCCTGCTTTTATAGAGTCTTAGTAGAATATAGACATGTGTGTTCAGCTATGTGTTATATTTAGCAGCTGTTACATTGCAACAGCCACAGTAAATAGTGTGACTTAGATCATTATGGCATATATATATATATATATATATATATATATATATAGAGAGAGAGAGAGAGAGAGAGAGAGAATTACATGTGACTTTTCAAGCAGTACAATCAAGATGCCAGCAGGAGATGTGATTTTATTATTATTAGAGAATGTTTGATAATATGGCATACTTTATGCTCTGTAGTTATTAGCATAAATGTGAGTTTATATACATTCAGATATTTGAGATAGACCAATTAGAGTGGCTGTTTAGGCAATTATGTCAAAGTATTTGTAATTAATGTGTGCCTATCTCTAGAAGCTTTGTTTCTTCTTATTTAGCACTTTGGCATAATAAAGAAGATTGCTTTCATCAATAGTTAAGAACTGGGAGTTCATTGCCTTAAGCACACAGTTTTATATCCATAGATTTGTGTTTCTCTCAACTCTGATCAGAGAAGCTGTTTATTGCAGATGGCGGTGGTTAAAACAGAGACTCAGCCATTGAAACCTCAGAAAGAAATAAGCTGTAGGTGCTCAGATCTAAGTATTTTCACCAATATCTACCACCCAAACCCAGAGATGAGAGAGCAGAGAGAATTTAAGGGCCAGGGGTTGGAGAGGAGTGCAGTGAAAGGCTGGCCTCCTGTGGAGATTGCAGAACTGTTGCGGACATAGAATCCTAGCCATGGTGGTTACCTGCAGGAGACAAGTTCACATTCCTTGATGCTTTCAGGAAGCTACCTCAAGCCCATGGTTCCCCAGGTAGATGCTGCATTAATGAGTTTGCATTCTAGTGATTGCAGATTGAACACTTGTATTTCTCAACAGTAATTAATATGTTGAAGCTTTACTGTGAATGTGGCTTAATTTGGATATGAGCCTTTTAGAGAGGTAATAAAGGCTAAATGAGGCTGAGGTGATGGAATTTGAATTCAATAATTTACTGTCTCCTTAAGAAAAGACAGAGTTTTAACTCTCATCTCTCTGTCTCACCTTTTGCCTCTCTGTCTCTCTGTGTCTCTGTCTCTCTAGCTCTATTTTTCTGTCTCTCTGTCTATGTCTCTGTATCAATCTCTCTTTTTCTCTCTCTCTGTCCTGCTCTCATTCTCCCAAAGTGCATGAGGGGAGTCTGTGTGATCCAACAATGAGTTACTGCTTCCTATAAACTAAAACAGACAGGTTGGAATGAAATCTGTCCTGCTGGAAGTTCAATTTGAGACTTGTAACCTCCAGAATCACAAGCAAATACTTGTCTGTATTTCTGAAGAAATAAGTCAGGCAAAAGCACTTTGCCTTTGTCAGAATGATGTGCAAAATACAACAGACCTTTGAGAGCCCAACTCCAGTAACATAAGAAAGCTGATAGGAAGTAAGAAAATGTGCCTTCATTCTTGTCGTTCCAGGCTTTTAAGTCACTAGATGAATAACTTGAAAATAGGTTTTGATTTTGGCTGCAGTGACTGATGTAGATTATTAAGAAAAACTGTTGCTCCCATAAATTGGGATGATAAAGAAGATGTTTGAAGCCTGGTAGAGCATACAGATATGCCTTTTAATCCTTCTGTGTCCTATGATGAAAGATAATGCAACATCTATGAGCAAGAATACCATGGACTCAGATCTCTCAGGAAGAAATGTATGAATAAGAAAGTAATATTTCTGGCAAAAAAATCCCAAGTAGCTGGCTTACAGAAGAGGGACAGGAGGAATGGGAAGCTGGGAATGAAGCGAAGAATTTACATATACTAGCTATAGACTTATACTTAGGGTATGAGAGTGAAATGTCCCTTATAGCTCAGGTGTTTGAATATTTGATTTCCAGTCAGTTGCTCTGTTTTGGAGAGTTGGGGAACCTTATGAGATAGAATTTCCCTGGAGGAAGTGGGTCACTAGAATCCAGCCTTGGGTTTAGTTTTTGCTTGTTTCTCTGTTTTTGAGGCAGGGTCTCCCTGTAACTCAAGGTGATGTAAAACTTGCTATGTAAACCAGGCTGACTGGGATCTCAAATATACCTGTATCTACATCTGACTGCTGGGATTAAAATCCAGGACCACCTGTGAGGCTACTGATTTAGAAAGTCTTTTCCTAATCCTATGTCTTGTAGGTTGCTGCTAAGTTTTTCTTCTATCACCTTCAGAATTTTGGGTTTCAAGTTGAGGTCTTTGATCCATTTGGAGTTGAATTTTGTACAGGGTGAGAGGCAGGGGTTTAATTTTATTCTTCTACAACTGGTGATCCAGTTTTGCCAGCACCATTTGTTGAAGATACTGTCTTTCTTCCATTTAGTCTCACAGGAAACAAGGTGGAAAATTGACAAGTGGGACCTTATAAAACTCAAAAGCTTCTACACAGCAAAAGAAACAATTAGGGAAGTGAAGAGAAAACCCACAGAGTGGGAGGAAACTTTCACTGCTGATACATCTGACAGAGCATTAACTTCCAGAATATATAAATTACTCATATAACAAAGAAGAAAACAAATGACTCACTCAAAAGATGGAGTAAAGAGCTTAACAGAGACTTCATAAAATAGGAAATAGAGATGGCAGAGAAACATCTTTAAAAGTGTTCAACATCGCTAATAATTAAGGAAATGCAAATCAAAACCACTTTAAGATATCATCTCACTCCGATAAGGCTGTCTATGATCAAGAAAACAAATGATACCAAATGCTGGACAGGTTGTGGGGAAAGGGGAACACTCATCCACTGCTGGTGGGAATGCAAACGTTTACAACCATTATGGAAAGCAGTGTGGAGAATCCTTAAAAGATTCAAAATGGGGCTGGAGAGATAGCCTAGCGGTTAAGAGCACCAACTGCTCTTACAGAGGACCCGGGTTCGATCCCCAGCACCCACATGGCAGCTGAGAACTGTCTGTAACTCCAATTCCAGGAGAACTCCAGTTCCAGGGGAATCTGACACCCTCTTCTGACCTCCGCAGCATTGCACGACACGGGTGTACAGATCTACATGCAGACAGTACATTCATACACATACAAAAACAAATAAAAATTTTTAAAAAAAGACTCAAAATGAACCTACCACCTGGCCCAGCCATACCACTTCTGGGCATATACCCAGCTCTCTTCACAATAGTGAAGAGCTGGAACCAACCCAAGTGGCCCTCAACCGACCAGTGGATAGAGAAAATGTGGTACATCTACACAATGGAGTTCTATGCAGCGGTAAAGAAAGATGATATCATGAAATATGCAGGTAAATGGATGGAACTAGATGATATGTTAAGTGAAGCAACACAGTCCCAGAAAAACAAAAGAAAATGGTATGCCTCATCTGTGGATACTAGCACCAAGTACAGTTGTAAGGCAAACTGCAACATTAATGTTATATTCCTCATGATCTGAACACAAATGCGCTCTTAAATTATGAATCCCTAGACTAACCTACCATTTATTTTCAGACTATGGATTTTTGGTATATGATGGTGGGCACGTGTACATATTTTAGAGTAACAAAGTTAAAATGGAAAAAGCCAAATCAAGAAATATGATATGGAAATAACACACAGTTTGTTTTTAGAAGATACAATTTTAGTACAGGTGTGATGTATCAGGCTGGTGTAACAGCCTTCCTGGGTGCTTAACGACCATACTTAATGCCCATACCAATTTGGCCAAGGGATAACTTTGTTCCTTGCCCTCATAGGTCAACTGAGTCTCAGGGGACTATGCATGGGGGCATCTCTTGAAATGTCCTGCAAATATGAGTGACCAGTCTTCCTGTGCAGGGAGGTCTTGGAGATCCACTAATGGGACTTTAGCCAGTGTCCAGTCTATAAAGAGGAAAGTCTTCTCATGCTTCAAAAAGAGAAACCTGGTGTAGCAAGACCTAGCTGTGTCCTTGAGTGGATGGAACTGGTGATGGAAAAGCCAAAAGAGGGATTTGTAGTAAATATGACAAAACGTGTAAAATCGTGGGGCACTGATATGCTGGGCATTCACTAAGTATGTGTGTGTGTTTGTATTTATGTTCTCTCTCCTCCTTTCCCTTATCTTTTATTTCCCTCCCAATAATATCTCATATATACAGACATATATAAGTGCATGTAACACATTCATGCACACACAATATACACATCCACTTGTCCACTTCAAACATATCTCTGGAGCTCTCTATATCTATTTATCCATCTATCTATCTATACAGTATCTGTCTTAATGTATCATCTGTCATTTCTCTATCTATCAAGAGATTTAATACTGAATTTCCAATAAATAGAATAGCTAAAAAAAAAAAAAAGAATAGCTCAGTGTTTAAGGATGGGATTCAAAAGTGATGTATGGAATAGAATTTAATTCTGACTCATAATGGTTGACTGGATTACGGTGGGGGAGAATGCTCAAGATTCCATCCATCCTTTTCCAAGATCCATCAGAGTCCAGAGACAAGAGTTGTTCATTTTCTTCTTGAGGGTATCAGCCTAGATATCTGTACCCTTTAGTCACCAGGCTGTTTCATGTTCAATAAGTAATGTTCATTTTTGCTTTTCCAAAATGGGTCATAACCCTATGCTCAAAGAGACATGTGCAAAGGCCATGTGGAGATTAGAAACCAAGCTTCCTGCAAGAGACAGGTAGAGACAACTACAAAAAGAGGCTTGGAAAGAGGCTATTCAGTATCCTCACCTCCTGCCTACTGATCACATCTAGTCAAGTGCAGAATACTCCCTGGAACTTGCTGAGGACCGCACGGGCTATGGGCATCATGACCTGCTCAGCACCTCCATGATCCATTCTCCTTATAGCTGCTATGGTTCAGCTTTCTCTCTCCAGGAGTTTAAGTTCCATTGGTGCCACAGTTCTGCTCTGAAGTATTGTTGGTTCCTCCCTATCTTCTTCCTTCTTACCTTTACTTAGTTGATTTAGATTTTGTTTTTTTAGGTGTTATTGAAACACGGTTTCCCTGTAGCCCCAGCTGGCCTGGAACTTGCTCTGTAGACCAGGCTGGCCTTGAACTCTCAGAGACGATCCTGCCTCTGCCTCCCTAGCACTAGGATTAAAGGCCTGTGCCACCACACCCGACTGAGTTAGATTCTTAGTGTAACATATGAGCATGAATTACCATGTTTAATAAGCCTCTAATGATTGCATTGCAATACATGTTTGATTCTGCCTGCTGGTAGGAAGAATGATGTTAAGAAAATTAATTGATTTCATGAAAAAAATGAATATGAGGTAATTCGTACATCGGGGGTTTGTAGACAGAATGAAGCCAATGTGAAGAATTGTGAGCATTGCATCACTTGTTTAAGAAATAGGGGCTGGAGAGGTGGCTCAGTGGTTAAGAGCACCGACTGCTCTTGCAGAGGACCCAGGTTTGATTCCCAGCACCCACAGGACTGCTAAGAACAGTCTTTAACTCCAGTTCCAGGGGAATCCGATGCCCTCTTTTGACCTAAGCGGCATTGCATGACATGGGTGCACCAACCTACATGCAGACAGTACACTCTTACATAAAAAGTAATAAATATATTTAAAATTTTTAAAAAAAGAGAAAGAAATAATTTGTGCTGGGCATGGTGGCACATGCCTTTAATTCTAGCACTCAGTAGGCATAGGCAGGTGGATCCTTGTGGGTTCAAGGCCAGCCTGGTCTACATAGTGAGCTCCAGGCCAGCTGGGACTAAAGGGGGACCTTCCCTGTCTCAAAAAGACCAAAAAACAAAAAGAAAGAAAGAAAGAAAGAAAGAAAGAAAGAAAGAAAGAAAGAAAGAAAGAAAGAAAGAAAGAAAGAAAGAAAGAAAGAAAGAATTAGTGCACTATGGAATTCTGTCATTGATGAGGCTCAGATTAAGGCAGCTTCCTTGAGCAAAACATCTAGTAAAGAGTTTTGTCACAAACTTTGAGGGAAGTTTTAAAGCATATAAGCCTTTTTCTACTGCTGAGTTCCTTTATTAGAATACCTAGACAACAAATAGGCTACAGATTTTCAAAAACCATCACAAATCTTTCTAACATCTGAAATTATCAAGAATTACTGGCTAGAGCAATTGATGTAAATGTGGAAAATTTCATCAATTATAAGTCATTTTTATCTGTAGTGCTCTGAATCACAGGGTGAGACCATTATATTTCATATATTTGTTCAAAATATTTTTTAGGGATTTAATATATTCCTAACATCAATGAATTCATTCTCTAATGTGAAACTATTATACTTATTGATTTAAAATGATTAATATGCCATTATGTATAAGAATAAATGTAACACATCTCAGTGCAGGTGTGTTCTCTGTTGTATGAGATGGATGCATAAAATAACAGTAAAACAGCAAAGAGGGAGTTATGAAGTCTTCATCTGTCAACCAAGTCAGAGAGCCAAGGTTCTTAAAAATCTATGATATTAGTGACTCTAAAATTTGTCCTTCTAGTATGGACCATATATTGAAAATAGCTGACAGTTCACCTGGCATCTCCAATAAGCCTTATTGGAAAACAACTCACTGCTTATCCAGGGGGACAGTTAAATTGTAATGGTTTCCTACTTGGTAATACTATAAGGCCATAAGTACTAAACCAGTAATTGTACAGTTTTAAGTCCACTCACTTTATCAGTTAAGTCCTCAGCCAACTCCCACATTTTTCCAAGTAAAATCTCATATGATTAATGAAAATGAGTAGGTGGAAAAGTTAGTCTTTCTTGCCTTTTGTAGCACCTAATAATTGTTGACATATACACAGTACAGATGATGATCCAGGCTTCTCATCCATGTCAGTTTTTTTTAAAGATTTATTTCTGTTATGTATGAATCTTTGTCTCCATGTGTTTGTCCATCACAAGCATGCAGCCCTCTTAGAAGCCAGCAGAAGCTATCACATCCTCTGGAATTGGCACTGCAGAAGTCTGTGAGCTTCCATGTGGATTCTCTGAATGAAACCCTAGTCCTTTGCAAGAGCAACCAATGCTCTTAACCACCAAGCATCTCTCCAGCCCTTCATGTAATTCAGTTTTATAAAATGGCATTGAAACTAAAGAATCAGAATACTGATGAATTAACAATTATTGGTAACAAAATATTCCATGAAAAGGTTTTATTTCCCTAATTTAAAAAAATAAACTGAATTTTCTGGATCTTTGTTATTCACTTCCTTACTTCTTTTAATCCAATGTCTCTCTACATGAACCATTAACCACTATTCTCACCAATATACTTTGATCTCTTCTCTCTCTCTCTCTCTCTCTCTCTCTCTCTCTCTCTCTCTCCTTTGCTCAAGAACATGCTTTCATTTTGTCATAATTTTTTTCGAAGTCCTGTTTGTATATTTTATTTGGAGATGGGGTCTTACTAATTTGCCCAGGTGGACTTTATTTTTTTCATATATATTTTGTACAAGATTATCAAATCTAGACCTGTGTCCCCCACCCCACCAGAGCTCACGTATTCTGCCAAACATGCTTTTCATCTCTTTCTCAGTCTTTCTTGATATGCTCCATGTGGAAGTTGACTGTTTTGAGCAGAAGTTCACTGTTTCAGCCAGTTCTTTGATGCAGTCCTTCCTGTAGTTGTTGTTGTTGTTTTTTCCAACATGCATCACTCCCAACTGCTTGGACAAAAGCTCAAGGGGCCATGCACAAGAAATACTTACAACTACTTAAATGACACTAGCATCCACAGATGAGGGAAACCATTCATCGTTTGTTTTTCTGGGACTGTGTTACATCACTCAGCATGATGTCTTCTAGCTCCAGCCATTTTCCAGCAAAGCTCATGATGTCATCTTTCTTTACTGCTGCATAGAACTCCATTGTGTAGATGTACCACATTTTCTCTATCCACTCCTCGGTTGAGGGGCATTTGGGTTGATTCCAGCTCCTTGCTATTGTGAAGAGAGCTGAAATAAACATGGCTGTGCACGTATCTCTGCAGCGGGATGAGTCTTGTGGGTACATGCCCAGGAGTGGTATGGCTGGGTCAGGTGGCAAGTTCATTCTAAGTCTTCCAAGTGTTCTCCACACTGCTTTCCATAGTGGCTGCATGAGTTTACGTTCCCACCAACAGTGGATGAGTGTTCCTCTTTCCCCGCAACCTCTCCAGCACTTGGTATCATTTGTTTTCTTGATCCTAGCCAGTCTTATTGGAGTAAGATGATATCTTAAAGTGGTTTTGATTTGCATTTCCTTTTAGATTAGTCATGTTGAACACTTCTTAAGGTGTTTCTCAGCCATCTCTAATTCCTCACTTGCGAAGTCTCTGTTCAGCTCTTTACTCCGTCTATTGAGTGGGTCATTTGTTTTCTTTCTTGTTTCTTGAATAGTTTATATATTCTGGAAATCATTTTGTCATAATTTTAAAATTCCTTCATGGATCTTGTTTTCTTATGGAAATTATCCAGAAACTTCTAAGGAATTAGTTTAATAAATTAGTTGGAAGCTTCTATGCTTCTAAATTATCTGCTTAGGATGTAATTGTTCAATGAATATATGAATTCAATTCATATTCAAGCTGTGATTGGAATATTTCTAGTAATTACTTCTTGAGAATGTTTAGCATTGTTTTTAAATGCACGATTATTAATGTCCTCATGTGCACCCTAACTTAATTATCGATAAGTTAAAATAACTTTTATAATATTTTATTCTTATTTCTTGAACAGATTTAATATGATACTCACTTTCATAGTGTTTCTGGTCCTCATTACCATTAACCACATTCCACATTGAATACAGAATTTCAAGTTCCTTCCTTATTAAACCATCTCATGTGTGTTTGAGGATAGCAGTAGTAAAATATTAAAAATGTAAATAAAGCCTATACTCTATTGACTACTTTCTATATGTGAGGCATGCCACAAAGTAAATTGCTCACATTATATTCAGATAACAACATTGTGGGGAAGAATATTGACTACCTGGCAAAATGCGTAGACACATCTGTTATTTCCTATTTTGTACCCCAAATAGTTCAGAGTCTGATTTGTATTTTTCTCTGTTAAATATCTACATAAACATAATATTGGGAACTATGATGATTTTGTATCCCATTTAGCGAAAAGTAATAGAGATGACAATATGTTTATAACTTGCTGAGAGCAAATTATTAAGTGGTAAACAAGAATTCAAAACAAAATATTTCCTATTTGATATTCTGTTCTTAAAATGATATAAAATATTTCCTCACATCTTATCTTCTTATTCACCATAAAATTCTTTTGTATCTATGATCACATTACTCTAGCTATTCTCTTATTGAATTCTTGATTTAAATTTTTACACATTTAGTAGCATAAATAAAATCAATACATGAAGAGACATATGTCTCATTCAGTAAGAATGCACACATTTATTCCTTATTATGAAAAATGTTTTGAAAACAGTAACAGTATGACTTTAAATAATTATCTCACTATATATTCTGTTAGAATAAAAAACAGGATAAAAATAGGCATCTCTCAATATATTGGTGACCCTAAGCATCAATTGGATAATCTTTGAGCTAATACTTAATTGATTATTATGTTGAATGCTTTAAATATTTCAAAATAGAGTGGCACACAAACCATGATAATAAACTGGGCAGGAAAAAGAGAGAATAGAGTACAACTCCATGGTATATGAAGAGTGTGCAAAGTGAATTTTAAATATATTACAAATCCTCATCCTTGAGCCAGAAATGAATCTGAGTAAGTCCGTTGGACACTCAAAGAGATGTTGCAGATATAATAAAAGTCCATAGTTAGTTTACTTTAAAGAGAGATTCTCCTTGTAGCCTAGGTGACACTGATTTGATCAGTCAGCAAACCACAAGAACAGCACTGAGGCTTCCCCTGTAAAGAAGAAATTGTACCTTTGGATAACAACTTCCAGTGCTGAATTTCAGTGATCTGTCCTCTGAACAGTCAATTCCAGACTAACCTTGCTAGCCTCAGCTCCCACTCATACAAGTTTATTTTATTTCAACAACACTTCTATATACTTTTACTATGCATACATTTTTATTATTTGAATATGAAATGTCTCCTCCAGCCTCATGTGTTTGAGCCCTGATACCCAAGGTGACAGCATTTTCTAGGTTAAGGAACATGTGTCACTGTGATCTTACAAAGGTCAGTTGCTAGGGTTAGTTCTGGAAAGATGATGAATGCTTTTGGTTCTAGCTGAGCTTTCAGTTTACTGACCTTTGAGACATGACCAAGTCACTCCATAAGCTGCTGCGCTATTGATTTCAACCACCACCACTTCCCTGCTCTATCCCTTAAGCTGTGTTATAATATTATATTTAAATTGTTTCTGTCAGGTATTCTGTCTCAGTGATGACAAAAGTATTAAAAGGAATACAAGTATTTCACTATGAGATAGAGAAAGAGAGGGACAGGAAGAGGAAGAGGAAGAGGGAAAGGGAGAGGGAGAGAGAGACAGAGAGAGAGAGAGGGAGAGAGAGAGAGAGCCCACTGCTCCCATCTCTGGTTCCACTGTGCCTGATTTAATGGCATATGTTTTTGTCATGAAAATAGTGGGATGTGTGCCTTTTCCTATTCACACAGATAGTGCTCATCTTCCTGTAAAATTATTAGCAAAGCATGTCTATTTTGTGGACTACAAGGCTGATCTATAAGCTAAAGTAAATATAAATTTAATCTTCTTATCTTCATAAGGCATACAAGTTGAGGGCTTGTCAATTTTGCAGTGGAGCCTTTTGAACATTTATCAGTCAGCATTGGCAGTTCTGACAGGATAACTCCTTGCAGAATGCCAAGTGCAGAAGCAATAAGCCCTCATTTTTAGACAGTTTATTACTTTGAAATGATTATTATTTAAGATATCTTTCCTCTTTATAACTTGGCTCAGAATCTCCGCCGTCTCAATTATGAAGTGCTTTGATGTAAATTTTATCTGTATTCAGTAAAATGCAGTGTTGATGCTTTTAATAAGCAGATCTTTCTATTCAAAGGGATTTCATGATTTTTAATACATCATGGTATGAGATACACTACAGCCTGTTTATACTAATGTTATATTAATTCTTTAATGTGACAAATGGAAGCTCCTATAAATTTTGATGATTACTTGGTCTAAAGTATGTTTCATAAAATATTACTCCAAAATTCATTTCAATTATCATTATAAACAAATTTTTAAAAATACCAAGCTTTTTCAGTAATCAGGGACTACATATTTTTATCTTCACCTTTTCCTGGTTAAAATTAGAGAAGCTTACTGTAATTTTTATTGAAAATGAGAGTATAGAAAATATAGAGAACTGAAGACAAACACACGCACACACACACACACACACACACACACACACACACATAGAATGGAACTATTTCTATACCATTGCATATGCATTGGCTTGATTCATCCTTATTGTGCATTTATATTCTTAAGCGAAAGATGATAATAAACTCATCAGCTAGGGAAAGAGTGCATTTGCATGGTATCAAATCCTATAACTCATTAGAGCTTTTCTAATCAGCTCATCTGAATAAGAAATGATGATGATGATGATGATGATGATGATGATGATGATGATGTAAGAGAGTAATAATAGTCTTTGCATAGTAAGGCTTGGCTGTAAGAGTATAGTCCAATTACATGCAACACAAACAATTATCCCATATGATTTGTTTATCTCCACAGCTGCATGATATTGATTGAAGTCAGGAGTGCAAGTTATATTGTTTGTTACCCATTTTGGAAAACAAGAGGCTCCAAGCTGATTTTTCTCACAAGCCAAAACTGAGATGGAGCATATTTGAGGATATCTCAGAAACAATATAAGGAGGAAAAGTTTTATTGTAACTCACAGCTTACAGCATATAGTCCATCATAGTCAAAACCACTGGGTGAGACCTCAATACCAGGAATGGACTGCCTCTATAGAAGCTATTGACCAGAGGTCTCTTAGACCCTCAAACAATACTGGCCATTGCCTCAGATCTTGGCTACCTGCCAGAACTGGTTAATAAGACCCTATCCCTGAAGGCACTACATACATTTGCTGTAGACCAAACAAGGAGAAATCAAGCTGACATCCAAGTCACCTCTCTTTCTACTGGTTGGAAGGTGCTATGCATGCCATAGGAAGGACAAAAATGACCATTAACCTCACCCATCTGTGAATCCTGTAAACCACAATACCAACTGGGCTGGGAAGACACGCCTACTGATGTGCAAGTGGCACAAATATTATGGGAGTAACCACCCACTCTATCACTGGCTTTAAGTTCTGTTCCATAGGATGAAGTTGATACCTAACATTGATATTAGGCTTTGGAACCTTAAACAAGAAAGGTCACAGGACATAGGAGAGAGCCTAATATAAATTTTCTACTAAATAGTTGTGATATTAAACTGACTCCTAATGACTTATTGTTATACCTGTAGATTACCATATTTCTCAGCTCTCAGTATATGTCTTATTACTATATTTCTTTATGCAGCATTTAATAATTAACACAGAAACCCACAACTGGCTTATGTGAAGAGAACAAGAAGCTTCAGAATGCTTATCCCTGAAAGGGATAACAATATCAAACTTCTGTGTTCCAAAGCTCAGAGATCTTTGCAGAAGGGGAGCCAGAAAGATTGTAAGAGCAAGGGATAATGGATGGCCATGTGGAAGCAGAGTATCCCAGACAGTAGTTCAGGTATTCATGAACTCACAGCAGTGATCACATGATGCACAATCACATGCAAGTGCAACCCAGACAAATTCCATATTGACATGGGGAGTTTGAAAAAAAAAAAAAACCCAACACAATCCAAGGAAATGTTGGCAACCAATGACTACTAAAGTGGTAGAGACAGGCTCTTTCAAGGATGGGAATTTTGGTAGGTGAACCAGGCTTCAGTTTATGGACCCACACTTAAGGACATGTGAGGAAAAATTTAGACTCTATTTGCCTTACTATATATGAAAAAGAGTGCATTGAATTAGGTGTGAGAGAGTAAGGGTAAGTGTAGATATGGAAGGGAGCCTAAATACCCTCAAAGTATATTGAATGACAATCATAAAAATCCAGTAAAAACTGCATATTATCAAGGAAAAAACAAAAGGATACAGAAAAGCAACAGTTTATAAACACATTGTGTGGGGACTAGAGAGATGGATCAGCAGTTACGAAGACTGGTTGTTTTGCAGAGAACCTAGGTCTGATTCCCAGCATACACAGGGTGCTGCCAACAGTCCATGAGTTCAGTTCCAGGGGATCCCTCACCCTCTTCTTACCTCTGCAGGCATTGCATGACACAGAGACACTTATACACATGCAAGCAAGACACTCACACATAAAAATAAGTAAGCATATTTTAAAAATATGCTGTGGGATGAGGTGAAATTGGAATCTGTTCTCTTTTTGTTAGTCTGTTAAAGCATCTTACACATTACAATGTCTCAGGAATGCTGAATGAAGAAAGAAAATCTGATGTGCATGGATTCTAGTACTGAGTATCTAAAACAAAATAACACAACAAATTTCTAGAGACATACTGAATAACAAAACAATTTTCTATGAATATCTCTATCTAAAATGGACTTTTACTCATGAATAGTACTCTCAGTCTTCCAAAAATTATATGTCTATATGAAAACATATACACCTATTTTATAGTTATTTATATTTAAATGGTTGGGATGGCTATATTTTAAAATCAGAATCTGCTATATGCTAAGTATGGAAAATAAGATCTGATAATATATATTTATATATATATATATCAACCAATTAATTAATTTTAAGCATACATATGACTTGCTACATTTTATAATGAAGCATTTAAGAAAGAATGTAATAATGTGTGAACAGTTACATTTTTACAGCATATAATGATAATGACTATACAATTATCCAGGAATTCCCCTCTAGTACACACACATGAGTGCATGCACATACAAACACACACACACACACACACACACACACACAGGAGTCAGTGAAGTAGCTGTAAGGAATGCCACGATGATGACAAAGGAGAAGAGTTTAACAGGCTGCCAATTCTACTTAGTGATAAGATAGAGATAAATATGGTGATTGATTCAGAAAGGCAGTGAGGTCTCTACTCAGCACACATTCTCTGCTGTATTCCAGTGTTACCATCAGAGAAATGAGTCAAGAAGCACTTCAACTCAGGTACTGTGGGCTAGTAGGACATCATGGGGAGATGCTGTCTCTTCAAAAATGCTTCAGTTGAGAGTCTTAGAGAGAAAACACCTGAATTCTACACAAAAACAGGGAAAAAAACTATTACTTAAAAACACGGTAAGTTTTCTCTCTTCCCAGAGCAGTACAACACATGAAGTAGGTGAATTATGAACAATTATGAAAATCTACTTTCATCTCAAATATTTAGCCAATATGGAAAAGACAGTTGTGGCTTACAGAGATATTTTTATTTTATTTTTATTTTGGGGGGGGAAGCAAATCCTTTCATTTATTTCATATAAGTATACAAGGGAATGCGTTCACATTTCATGCATGCCTAATATTTTGCATTTAGTATATTCTACCAATCAAAATATGAACATTGAAAGGAAGAAAAGCCTCAGATTGCTATAAACATCGAACCCCTCTGTGGATCCTACTTGTAACAACTATTTATAATGAGTCCTAATGAAACTTACCTTCTAGGTGCCACAAGGTTTTGATACGAGAGACTTTCTATTTTATTATTTTTATCTTATGTGTATAAGCGCATTGACTGCATGTAATTGTGAGGGCACCTTTTCCTGCAGTGCTACAGAGGTCAGAAGAGGGTGCTGGATTCTCCTGGACCTGGAGTTAAGGATAGCTGTTAACCACCATCTAGGTGCTGGGAATCAAACCCAGGTCCCCTGTGAAAACAGTCAATGCTCTTAACCACTGACCCATCTCTCCAACTACCATAAGAAAATATTTTTAAAATCTAAAGGATTAAAATTATATGGGCCCTGTGTGACCTAAGGGAAGACAAAGCTCAGTTTGACTTACTGTCCTGTCTGGTAACAAAGGGTAAGAAGCTAGCCAGCTCTAATCATACCAGTTTATCACAGAGTGACAGTGCTGAGTGGTCTAAATGCTTCCAGCAGAAAAATAGAGTCATCAGAAAGCAGATGAAATTCTTCATCATGGCCCAAAGAAGAGGATTCAGGATTTCCTTAAAATCATCATGTATCTTCTAACTTTAACTTCTTCTTTTCTAATATGCTATTTATTCAGTTTACAACTAATATATATTTTATGGGTAAGATATGATAAAAAAGTAAATGTATAAGTAATCCTATTATGCAGATCTGATTTTCTGTGTGTGTGTGTTTGTAAAAAGAAGGGAGAAAACCTTCATTCATAATATATTATGGCTCTAAAACTAAAACTTGCTCTTGCAAATATATATTATAAATTAAAATCTATAATATATTAATAATTCGACATTATAAGGAAATAAATGGACACATTTCTTTTTTTTATTTTAAATGTTTATTTACAGCTTTAGTATTTATGATTTTTATATATATATTTTTTTATTGATGCTTTGTGTATTTCATACATCATTTTCCAATTCAGTTCAGACATACTTCCCTTTCCCTTTCCCCCCCATCCCACCCCACCCCCTCCCAGGTCATGCATTCTGCCATAACTGTCCTGCATCTTTCTCTGTTTTTTTTTCATTTTTTAGCAATAAGTGATAATTTATGTGTACAAGCATCTCTCATGTAAAACCAATTTGCAGGCTGTTGTGCCCCCCCCCCACCACCCCCCCTAGCGGGGGGGGGGGGGGGGTTGTATTCAATCAGTTGATCAATGAGTGTCCAGATCTATTGTTGTATTTCACATTTACCCCAATCTCAGCCCTTATATTCTACACGATGACCCTCTTCCGCAGTTGTTCCCTAGGCTTAGAAAAGGGGCACAGGTGGATGAGAAGCAAAACGGGTCCACTTTCTCTGGAGCTGTTGTCTTGGTCTCTAGTCAGTTCGGGCTGTTTTCTTTTCATGGGCTGACAGTTTGTCCAGGAATAACCTTTAGATCCTACTAATGAAGAACACGCAATTAGATATATAGGTATTTACACAAGCACAATAGTCATGGTAGGTTAACTTTGATATAGACAACATGTTTATAGTATGTTAAATCCATGAATTACATTTTTTTTTTCCTGTTAAATGCAGGGTCTTACTGTGGTTATAACACTCAACCATTAGGGATTAACACTTGTGGCATCAGCTGTGGGTTATCCTCCAAGGAGAAAGCCAATAGCCAATTAGATTTTGGGATATACAGGCATATGGCTGCCTCTGCTGCACAGGTGCATGTATCTTTGCAGTAAGATGTGTGTGGGTATACAGCAGAGTGGTATGACTGGGTCAATGGAATGCTCATTTTGAGTCTTCTAAGGTTCTCCACATCTGCTTTCCATAGTGGCTGTACAAGTTTACATTCCCACCAGCAATGGATGAGTGTTCCTTTCCCCACAAACTCTCCAGCACTTGGTATCATTCGTATTCCTGATCCTAGCCAGCTTATTGGAGTAAGATGTATCTAAAAAGTAGTTTTAATTTGCATTTCCTTAATTAATCAGCTATGTTGAACACTCTTCTTAAGATGTTTTCTTGGCCATCACTATTTCTCCTCTGTGAAGTCTCTATTCAGATCTTTGCTCCATCTTTGAGTGATTCATTTGTTTTCTTTCTTGTATTGTCTTTGTTTTTTGAGCTTGTATATTGGTAATGCTTTGTCAGATGTATCTGGCAGTGAAGTTCCCTCCCACTTGTGGGGTTTCTCTCATTCCTTGATTTTCTTTTGATGTACAGAACTTTTGAGTTCATGAGGTCCCATTTGTCAATTGTCGATCTTACTTTTGTGGCAGCTGCTGTCTGATTTAGGAAGTTTTTTCCTAAGCCTGTGTCTTGTAGTCTGCTGCCAAGTTTTCTTCTATCACATCCAGGTTTGGGGTTTCACGTTGAGGTCTTGGTCCATCTGGAATTGACTTTTTACAAGGGTGGAGGTAGGGGTTTAATTTCATTCTTCTACAAGTGGTGATCCAGTTTTGCTACACACACTTACTGAGATCTGTCTTTTCCCCAATTGTCTTCTTGGCCCCCTTGTCAAATATGGGGTGGCTGAAATTGTATGAGCTCAGGTTTGGATCTTCAGTTTTATATTCCATTGGTCAACTGGTCTGTTTTTGTGCCAGTACGAGGTGTTTTTATGAATATAGCCCGTAGTATAGTTGGAGTCTGGTATAGCATTCCCTCCTCCTTAGTGCTCTTTTCACTCAGGGTGTGCTTTGGCGATTGGGGTCTTTGTTTTCCAAATGAAATTGAGGATTTTTTTTCCAAGCCTGTGAAGAAACTCTTGGGAATTTTGATGGGAGCATTAAATCTGTACACTAGTTTGGGTAGGATGGACATTTTACTATATTAATTTTTCCAATCCATGAGCATGGGAGGTTTGTCCATCTTCTGATGTCTTCCTCAATTTCCTTTTTCAGGGGTTTAAAATTTTTGTTGTAGCGATCCTTGGTGTCTTTAGTTAGGTTGTTCCTAGGTATTTTATTGTTTTTGAGGCTACTGTGAGTGGGAAGGTCTCCCTGAGTCCTTCTTCAGTTGCATGTTGTTGAGTATAAAAAAAGGCTACGATTTTTTCTAGATTTATTTGTATCCTGCCATTTTACCACCAAGCTCTTCTTAATCATTTCTAGGAGTTTTCTGGTGGGTTTCTTAGCACCCTTAGGTAACACATCATATCATCGCAAAAAGGATAGCTTGACTTCCTCTTTTCCAATTAGACTCCTTTCATTTCCTTTCTTGCCTTACCCTACAGTTTTCCAGCACTTGTGGGAGTAGTGACAGGGGCCCCTGCCGTTCCCTACCCTTAAGGGGAATGCTTCTGTCATTTCCCCATTTAGGATGATATTGGCTGTGGGTTTTCCTGTAAATGGCTTTAATTACATTGAGGAATGATCCCTCCAGACCAATTCCCTCCAGGACTTTAAACAGAAAGGGATGCCTGGATTTTATCAAAGGCTTTCTCTGCATCAATTGAGATTGATGGTGTGGTTTTTGTCCTTCAGTCCATTGATATGTTTGATGATGTTTATTGATTTTCGTATGTTGAACCATCCCTGCATGTCTGGTATGAATCCAACTTGGTCATGGTGGATGATTTTCTTGATGTGAGTCTGTATGCGATTTGCCAGAATCCTGTTTAGAATTTTGGCATCTGTGTTCATTAGGGAGATGGGTCTATAGTTCTCCTTTTTGGTTGTATCTTTCCCTGGTTTTGGTAGTAGCGTAATGCTGGCTTCATAGAAGGAATTTGGGAGAAGTCCCTCCATTTGTATCCTTCTAAACAATTTAAGTAGTAATGGTTGTAAGTCTTTACGAAATATTTTATAGAATTCTGCCGTGAATCCATCCGGGCCTGGGCATTTTTTGGTTGGGAGGCTACTTATTACATCTTCGATTTCTTCCTGTACTATTGGTCTGTTTAGGCTGTCGATCTCTTCTTGGTTGAGCTTTGGTGATTCCCAGGATTTCAGATATTCATCCATTTCTTCTAGGTTTTCAAACTTAGTAGAATATAAGTTTTTGAAGTAGTCCCGTATGATTGTCTGGATCTTTTCATTGTCTGTTGTGATATTTCCCCTTTCATCACAGATTCTATTGATTTGGAGTTGTTCCCTCTTTCTTTTGGTTAACTGGGCTAGAGGTCTGTCTATCTTGTTTATTCTCTCAAAGAACCAACTTTTGGATTCATTGATTTTTTGTATGGTTTTCTTTGTTTCTATTTCATTGATCTCTGCTCTGATTTTTGTTATTTCTTCTTGTCTGCTCCATTTAGGGTTCATTTGTTGTTGTCTCTCAAGTATTTTTAGCTGCAGTGTTAGATCATTCACTTGTGCTCTTTCTGATTTTTTAATGTAGGCACTTAGAGGTATAAACTTCCCTCTTAGGACTGCTTTTAAAGTGTCCCATAGATTTTGATGTGTTGTTTTATCATTGTCATTCAGTTCCAGGAATGCTTTTATTTCTTTCTTTATTTCTTCCTTGACCCATTCATTATTCAGGAGAGTGTTGTTTAGTCTCCATTTGTTCCTGTATGTTGTAGGGTTTATTCTGGTGTTGATATTGAGTTTTATTGCACTGTGGTCTGATAGAATGCATGAGATTATGTCAATCTTTTTATATTTGTTGAGTTTTTCCTGTGAAATGGATACATTTCTATCATTCAATTTGAATATGAGAACATTCCCCATATTTATTTACAATAACATCTTGATCTTCATTGGTTTCTGAAGAATAAGTTTTCAGTCCTCTGCATCAAATATACACTTAATAATCAAATTTCAGTAGCTTAGTAAAGTAATATCATAAAAATACAAATAAAATCAATTTAACATAAAGTCTGCTATTCCCACTTGAGGCCATGTTGAATGTAAACCCCACTGTGAGGTGCTGACTAGTGGAACTGGCTATAAAGAATGAGACATGCAAGAGGCATGTTAGTAAATGTGAGCATGGGATATGTGGTAAGAGCACATGAAAGAGAAATAAGTGAAAGAAATACATAGAAACAGAAAGAGGAAGGAATGGAGGGAAGGACTGAGGTACAAAGGGAGGAAGAAATATCATAGTAGGTAGACACAGAAGAGCTGATTAGGGCTCTGCCTCTACTGATGAATTGATCCATTCGTGGGCTAATGAGTTATCTAAAGGGTGATGTGTTATAACAGTTAAGGGTTTGCTCCTGCAGGCTTCTCTTTTGCCACATTGGGATTCTATAGTACTCACCAGTGCAAGTTATACTAGATAGGATGTTCAGAATCATGAGCACACTTTCTTATTAAAATATTAAATTTGGTAACACAGCAACATTTACCCAAGTCAGTCAGTATAAAAGAAGTTGCACTTGGTCACAATCCACCCTGGCCTTCTCTTATACTTTAATTCTGTGGTTATCTCATCAAATGGGCTTTTGCTAAAGAACCTAAGTTTTGTTTTCATACTTAGCTGTGAGTAAGGAACTACTAATTCAGTAGATGATTAATGAAAGTTACTCTGACAAACTTTCTTAGATCAATACATCAAATAAATGATGAAAAATAAAGATGAGCTATAGGAGACACAGCTAAATTTCACTTTCAAATTTGACTTTCCAAGTGAACAACAAACATATTTTAAGGATACATTCCAAACATTGTATAAGGCAATTCTATAAGAAAGTAAACAATTTCCCATTGCTTTGAATTTCAAATATAATAAGGTGCTCTTTATTTTGTTGTTGTTAAATGGCAAACGCAGGAAGGGAGAAAATGCAAACACTGGCATTTTCTATCATGTTTGAAACAGAAGAAAATCAACCTTTAATATAAACGTTAGGATCCAGCCTGGGGATAGAGCTGAGAGACAGAGCAGCTTGCTTAACATGCCTGAAGACCTGGGCTGAATCTTCAACATCGCTGAATAATAAAGAAAATAAATAACATTCTTAAACTATAGTACCAAACATAGCCTATTATATTGGAATTTCCTCCAACAGACAGATGCCATTTTCCTGCTCTCAGCTGTATCTACTTGCCTAAGATCATCAGTGCTGGGCTTGTTGACTCTTCAAAACCATGCATGAAAGAAGGTGCTGGAAGAGGCAAGGGAGCCTTGCCTGAGGGTCCAGACACACCTTTCAACCCATGATGAGAAATTCAGCCCTAATGGTATGTGGCTTGTGGGAGAGGAGAGAGTACATAGTCCTAGGAAGACTAGGAAAAGTTCTCTCTACACAGTTTGTGGGCTTTGGGGATGTCATCATCCATGCTGGGGAGTAGAATGTCTGGTGTGGCCTTAGGCGAGAAGAGCCCTTAATACTGTAAGTAAACCACCTCCCCTTGCTCTGTAAGGAAGTCCAGTAAACTCATTGGTTTCCTATAGTTTTGTTTGCTTGAGTTTTCACAGTTTTGTTCATGCTGACACCACTTTTGTAGTTTCACATAAGCAAGGTCGCAGGAGCCTGTATGACTGTGTTTCTATATTGTCATGTATCTCCTCCCCTTGCTCTTACAATCATTCCACACCCTATTCCACAATGGTCACTATGTGGCAGGATCTTTTTGAAGTATAAAAGCCTTTGGCAGATCTAAATGATACAGACAAGCACGTAAAGTATGTCTATAAAATGGTAGAACAACCCAGAGGAGTTATGGAAAGTCAAAGCAGAAAAGACATCTGTTTGGATTACTGAAAAATAAATATGGCAAGATTTGCATGATCCTAAGTTCCTAAGGGGAAAAAAAGCACTGACAGAAAGCCAAATCCTTTGCTAAGAAGCTTCTGGAAGGCTTTAAAGCCTGCCTGAGGAGCAGTTCACAGAAGGCGTAAAACAAAACAGGAGAAAAAATACTGTCCCAAGACAGAGTAATGATCTCCCCAGACAAATCACAGGGTGATTAGAAAGTCTACTATAGCACAGGTATGTAAATGCTAAAGAGTAAAATATTGTTTCTTGTGAGAACAGAGGCTTCATGAAGTTGTATGATTGTTAAATAAAAGTCCCAGTTCCAGAGGGGTGTTGCCCCTATGTGTCGTTGGTGCAAGGTGACTCCAGAGGTCCCTCAAGAAATAATGGCTATTGCCACTAATGTTTGCATGGCAGAACTATATTGTAAGACCATATTGTTGAAAGGAACCTCATCATATGAGCACAGTAAAGGGAAAAAAATCAAACTAAGATTAAGATGGGAACTCCTTGCAACCACATGGTTGGCATTTGTAGTGTCAAAAGGTGCTATGCAGATGACTGGAGGAGCACTGCTCCCAACAGTCCTACTGAATGACAGACTTCTTGTGCTGTACTATAGACATACCAAGCAAAATGTTCCCAGTGCAATAGTGCCAAAACTAGTATATCTACAACCAACAAACCTAATTTAAGAGGGCCCAAGTGTCCATTCGATATGTCACTGCAATGGGAGGTAAATTGTCATATGTATATATACATACATATATATATATATATATATATATATATATACACAAAATAATGGATTTCATTATGACATTTTCATAGTATGGTACTTGTACTCATATTAGTGTCTTCATTTCCTTTCGTTGGAGCCCTCCTCCAGCCTACTAGNATATATATATATATATATATATATATATGCATGTGTCTCACCCTCTCGAAGTTCCCACTTGCTAAGATCATCAGAGCTGGACTTGTTGACTCAACACCCTGCATGGAAGGAGAGGCAGGGAGGATGAGGGACCCCCCCCATGAAAGTATGAGAGTCCAGACACAGTTCCCAGCCCATAATAAGCAATTCAGTCTTAATTGCACATGGTTTGGAGGAGGGTTAGATTATATAGACTGGGAGACTAAGGTAGGGTTTCTCTCACCACTGTGTGTGGCTACGGGGAAGCCACCATTCATGCTTGTTTGAAAACTTTCTGCTATACCTTAGCAAGGAGTATTCACATTCCTGTAAGCAAACTTTCACCCAGTGCTCTGTAAGAAAGCTCAATGAGTTCATTGGTTTCCTAAAGTGGATAATGAAGAAATCATAAGTCTGTTTGTCTTCAGGAATAAAGAAGGAGGGCACAGGCATTGTTTATACCCCTGCCCAAAGAAAATAGAGCAACATTGACTTTTGATTTCCTTCATTTCTCTCTGCACTCTTGATCTCTCCTCCTTTTCTTCCCTCTCTACTCAACTCTGAGAAGTAATAACAATCATACCAGTAGTAGCTGTACTTACAAGGGTAGTGGTGAGGCTGATAATAGGAATAGCAATACTAATAGGTATCTTATTTTGTATAAATCTTTCAGAAATGTCTTTTTACTTGGATTTGATGATGACAGATTCCTTGAACATATTCGAAATAATAAAAAGGAAAGTATTTACGGAGACGTATTTAGTTCTTTGTTTAGTATGTTGTTAAGAGTAATCTTTTGTGAGAGTTAGACCAGGAAAAATGTTGTTGAGTCATAATCCCAGTGACTTGAGTGCCCAGTGCTTCCCACTAATAATGACGCTTACTGGCATTGAATAGTTTTAGAGGATTTACTTTCTTTTGTTTTGTTCATTGAACAAAATGATTTTAATTAAGTGAATTCACCCTTACAAAGATGGGTAAAAATTAAGCAGATCCTATGAAAATAATTCTGTATTGATAAATTGAAGTAAAAATTGAACGATGTTATAATGTGAAACTATTTTTCATTTCTTGGTCTCTTAAGCGTCTCTACATATAGGTCAAAGTATACCCAGAAAGGGTAGCATCACAATTTTAATCATATTTATACTCTCCTTTTATAAAGGAGAAATAGTTTTCAGCATTTATTGTAGTTATATTTGGAATATGGCAATAGGTAATCTGGAATCACATCTGATATATACTTTGGTAGACATTATGTTGAAATGAAAAGACAACCATGAAAAGCTGTGTGGAGTTGGAGCGGTCGCTCTCAGAGAACATTGTTCTTCCAGAGGACCCTAGTTCAATCCCTAGCGCCCTCATCTGGCAGCTCAACATGTCCTGTAACTCCAGGTCCTGGTTACCCACTACCTTGCTGTAACTCCAGATCCTGGTTACCCACTACCTTGCTGTAACTCCAGATCCTGGTTACCCACTACCTTGCTGTAACTCCAGATCCTGGTTACCCACTACCTTGCTGTAACTCCAGATCCTGGTTACCCACTACCTTGCTGTAACTCCAGATCCTGGTTACCCACTACCTTGCTGTAACTCCAGATCCTGGTTACCCACTACCTTGCTGTAACTCCAGATCCTGGTTACCCACTACCTTGCTGTAACTCCAGATCCTGGTTACCCACTACCTTGCTGTAACTCCAGATCCTGGTTACCCACTACCTTGCTGTAACTCCAGATCCTGGTTACCCACTACCTTGCTGTAACTCCAGATCCTGGTTACCCACTACCTTGCTGTAACTCCAGATCCTGGTTACCCACTACCTTGCTGTAACTCCAGATCCTGGTTACCCACTACCTTGCTGTAACTCCAGATCCTGGTTACCCACTACCTTGCTGTAACTCCAGATCCTGGTTACCCACTACCTTGCTGTAACTCCAGATCCTGGTTACCCACTACCTTGCTGTAACTCCAGATCCTGGTTACCCACTACCTTGCTGTAACTCCATGATCACAGGCATCCCTGTGCTCACACCCACACAGACACACGAACACACACGTAATAAAATAAAATAAAATAAAATAAAATAAAATAAATCTTAAAAAAAGAACAGTTGCAATATTTTGTTTTTGCCATGCCATTTTAGGCTTTTATTTTCTTGAGTTCTCTACAGCTTCCCCTTCCACTATACCTTGACATTATCTCCCATTCTTAATAGATGACAGAGCATTAACCTGAGAATGTCCTAACTGGAGATTCCCAGTCATTCAACGTACAGTAGTAAAACTAGCATTGATGCATGCACACCTTTAACTTTGGGGACAGTTTATCTTTGCTGATACATAATGAATATGCAAAAATCACCACATATTTATAGGAATATTTGATTATTTTGAACATATTTAAATGCCTAAGGGGAAATGGTTTATTTTTATTGATCCTTTGTACATTTCATACATCATTTTCCAATTCAGTTCAGGCATGGGGAAATGGTTTTTATAATGAAAACAATGCATGAAGTCATCATCCCCTAAACACACCCTGATAAAGAAAATAATACAAAGAATCAATGAATCCAAGAGCTGGTTCTTTGAAAGGATAAACAAGATAGACAGACCTCTATCCCAGTTAACCAAAAGAAAGCAACACCAAATAAACAAAATTAGGGATAAAAAAGGAAGCATCACAACAGATAATGAAAATATCCAGACAATCACACAGGAATACTTTAGAAACCTCTGCTCTATTAAATCTGAAAACCTAAGAGAAATGGATGGATATCTGAAATCATGGAAATCACCAAAGCTCAACCAAGAAGAGATCAACAGCTTAAACAGATCCATAACATATGAGGAAATTGAAATAGTAATACAAAACCTCCCAACTAATCACTCTCATACCATTCTAACACTGTTCTTGTCCCCAAATAATTGCCATCTACTTTAAGTTACTAAATATGAGTTCACACTTACTAGAATTGTATATAAGTGGTTAAGGGGTAGTTCACCTTCTTGCCTGGCTTATGTTATTCAGTTTCAATATTTTAAGAAACCTCGACATCATTGTGCATAACTCATGTTCCTAACCTTAAATGGCAAAGAAGCATTCCTCCATAAGGCAATACCTAAACATTTATCCAGAACCTCCACTGAACACCTGTTTTTTTTTTTTTTTTTTTTTTTCTGATATGGGACTATGATAAAGATTTTATGAGGATTGGAAGGAATTCATTAATTGATATTGATTTCAGTCCTCTCATGTGAACACATAAGAGTCTAAGGCTAGACATAGGTTAGGATGTTGGTAACTTCCTAAAAGAACTGCTTAAGCTGTTTTTCAAGGTAACATGCTTTCTACTGCATCACCTCAAATTCTGCAAATGGTCTGACTTTAAGCATTCAAAGGTAAATAGGTAAGTCACATGGATTTTATTTCAAAAATTATGGATGCTATTATGTGTTTAAATTGGAATACCCATGCAAGCCAGGTAACTAGTGAGCGTTCGTAGTAGGCCAGAAGATGGCATCAGATCCCGTTAGGCCTTAGTTACAGATGACTGTTGGCTCCAAAGTAGGTGCTGAGAAGCAAACCAGGGGCCGGCGGAAAAGCCACCGGTGCTTTTAGTCACTGAGCCATCTCCCTAGTCCTTCAACTGAATATTTCTAATGGATCCTCAGAAACTCTCTGAGGTTTTTCTCTATAAACGCAGGACAGTCCTTTGTGTTCTAGCTGCCTTAACGTCCCCAAACTGCACTCAGGAGGAGCTTGGGCTCTAGCTGAGCTTTCTTTATACCCATGCAGCCAGGAAATTCTCCAGCAGAAAAACAAGCGATTTGAACCCACCTCATTTGTTTCGATACTTTGGAGACTATTAATATTAAATATTTTGAAACTTATCATTTTACAAACATTTGGTTTGATTTTTAGGTGTTTCAGAAAATGTGACAAATGTGCTCCTGGTCTCCCATTGTGACAACGTGAAAGCCTTCCGGAAACAACTTTTAGTGTTTATGTTAGAATCCTTGAGGACGCCAATATGAAAGTACAGCAGAAGTGAATAGTGAGTGGCAAGGACTCATGAGTTCTTTCCCGGTGCACAGCTGGCACCTTGCCCCCGATTGTGCGGGTGTAGTGACTGACGGCAGACAGAGCTGCTGTCTATTCCTGCCTGCCGTGCCTAGTTCGTCATGCCTAAAAGATGGCATTTTCTAGGCTTCTCCATAAGTCCCTCCTATTTTTCTACCTCCTCTTCCAAAATGTTGCCTCAGCATTAACAGTATGGTATTTTTTTTTTCCAGGGGAGAGCGCGACGCAATACTCCACTACCACAAATTATGCAGTCGAGTTTCCTGCATTTGGGGAAATCGCAGGGGTCAGCACATCCCAAGTGCAATGGATGAGCCTCGCCCCTGGGAAAACCACCTTCTTGATCATGGTATCTCCCCTTCCAGGTAAGAATAGCAGTATGGTATTAATGTGTTGTTTAGGACTGAGCCCTCGGGCTGGAGAGATGGCCTAGTGGTTGAGAGCGCTGACTGCTCTTGCAGAGGACCCGGGTTCGATCCCCAGCACCCACAAGGCGGTTGAGAACCGTCTTTAACTCCAGTTCCAGGGGAATCTGACACCCTCTTCTGACTTCTGCTGCATTGCAGGACACACGTGTGCACAAATCTACATGAGGACTGAGCCCTCAACCATCCTACCAGGAGAAGGGTAAGCAAATATAATACCCACTAACAGATCTAATAGTGAGGACAACCAGCTCCAACTGATACTTTCAAAGCAAGGATCTCGCAAGTGGGTTCTTAGTTGACCTTTATGGGACACAAAATAAAACAAAAAGTAATGAATATTGGAAAAAGATTTATAAGGAAGAATGTAAGATTCAGGAGCAAGGGGTAAAAAAGGGGAGAGAGTAATAGAAGACATTACGAACATGTTTGAAATTATCAAAAAACAAAATTCATTAACAAAAATTGGTATCACATCATATGGAAAGCAAATCAGTTTAAAAGATAAAGTAACAGTTATTTTATATGTGTACTTTGTGGGTTTTAAGTATAATGAAATGTATGTTTTTTTATTAAATTGGGAGAATTATTTGCTTCATAATTTCTCATACTTAAAGAAAAATGAAGTAATATTTTTTCACTTGTAACCATGACTTGTAACCCAGTATTATATGATTATAGTTATACAGTGTCATGAACTCCATTTCGTTGTAACATTACTTACTATGTTATGACACACTTTCACAGCCTAAAACTTCACCACCCACAGTAAATAGACACCTAACAAAGGATTTATTATAATATCTCCCAAGCTTTTCAGAAAGGCAAGGAGAAAAATTAAAATAACTATTTATATAATTCAACTTTAAAATAAATAAGCAAAGACAAAAATTACTAGTTCAAATCCTTCTGAATACAACAAGGGCTTAAATTGTTGAGTCAATTCCCCACACAATTCACAAATAAATGGATTTCAATTATCTGTGATGTAGTCTATGCTCCTTTTTGCTTGGAGCTCCACATGTTCAAAGGGGATTAAGACAAGTATCTGGATAATTCAGAAAAGAATTATATGTCATGTTAACAATTATTTGTCTAGACCTGCTCATGGCATTTATCAAGCCACAGACATACTACATGCTACAATAGAAACAGTGCAATTATTTCATTTTTCATATTATAAATACAATGTTTCAATTATAAGTTTCTCCTTGTGGAAAAACTGATGCATTTAAGGTATCAGAGGCAAAGTTCTTTATTAAGCTAAATATGCTGTCAAACAGTTTATTCAATGATTTTGATTATAATATACTAGAATATTTCCGCTTGTTTTCCTAAATGTCTATATGGTTGAATAGATGCAGGGATTTGCTTCCCAGAGCAGACATTCTTTTCTTTTTTTTTCACTTTTAAAATATTTCTCTTTTTATTAATGTTTTGTGTATTTCATACATCACTTTCCAATTCAGTTCAGGCATATTCCACTTTCCCTTCCCCCCACCCCAGCCCAGATCATGCATTCTGCCACAACTGTCCTGCATCTTTCAGTCTTTTTTTTATGCTTAGGAATTCACATTTTCTTCCATTAATTTTATATTACTCTAAAATATGGATACATATTCTCCAACCATATACAGTAATTACAGAGTCTGAAAATAAGTGGTGGGTGGATTCTAGAGCCCGTTGAGAGATTCACATTATAACAACACAGTTGCTTTCAGATAAACAGAAATATATAATAATAATTTTGTTCAGCTTGCCATTCATCTGGAGATGGTTGGTATTAGCATCCACAAATGAGGGAAACCATCCACCGTTTGTTTTTCTTGGACTGTGTTACTTCATTCAGCATAATGGCTTGGAGCTCCATCCATTTACCTGCAAAGTTCATAATCTCATCTTTCTTTACTGTTAAGTAGTACTCCATTGTGTAGATGTACCACATTTTTGTCATCCATTTGTCTGTTGAGGGGCATTTGGGTTGGTTCCAGCTCTCTGGTTTTGTGAAGAGAGCTGCATATACTCAGGAGTAGTATGACTGGGTCAGGTGGTAGGCTCATTCTGAGTCTTTTAAGAGTTCTCCACACTGCTTTCCACAGTGGTTGAACAAGTTTACATTCCCACCAGCAGTGGATGAGTGTTCCCCTTTTGCCACAACCTCTCCAGCATCTGTTGTCTCTTGTTTTCTTGATCTTAGCTAGCTGTATTGGAGTGAAATGATATCTGAGAGTGGTTTTAATTTGCATTTCTTAATTATTAATGATGTTGAACACTTTTTAAAATGTTTCTCAGCCATCTTTAATTCCTCACTGGTGAAGTCTCTGTTCAGCTCTTTACCCCATCTTTTGAGTAGGTCATTTGTCTTCTTACTTTGTTTTTTGAGTAGTTTATGTATTTTTTATGTTAATGCTCTGTCATATGTATCAATGGTAAAGATTTCCTCTCACTCTGTGGGTTTTCTCTTCACCTTCTTGTTTCTTTTGCTGTACAGAAGCTTTTGAGTTTTATGAGGTCCCATTTGTCGGCTGTTGCCCTTATTTCCTGTGCACCTGCTGTCTGATTTAGAAAGTCTTTTCCTATGCCTATGTCTTGTAGGTTGTTGCCAATGTTTTCTTCTATTACTTTCAGGCTTTCAGGCTTCACTTTGAGATCTTTGATCCACTTGGAGTTTATTTTTGTACAGGGTGAGAGGTAGGGGTTTAATTTTGTTCTTCTACAAATGTTTATCCAATTTTGCCAGCACCAATTCTTTTCTGACTGACACATTTGCAAAGAGCATATTTTCCGTAAGCAGCTTACAGCTACCAACTCCTTCAAGGCCTAGCTTCCCTAGGGAAAGTTGATAGCCAGACTGTCACACCCTTCTCAGAACAAGTTACATACAGTGACAGATCATTAAATAAAGCCAGACCATCAGGTCAAATATGGGATGATGTGATGGGAACTTTTGCCCAAGTTCTCACTGTGGTGAGGTAAGGCAACCTCTATTCTGTATACCGCCTTTCTTACTCCTGTGCCCAATGCTGCTGACATTTTCTTCCCCCCATAGTGCTGCTCAACAGCACTGTGGAAGTAGCACTGTTCCCTAACTGTTTTGTTGGAGTATGGATATGAGAGAACACCTGAAAAATAGGTCATAAAATGATCTTTACAGCTGGATAAAACCCTGGACCAGATTTATTGAAGGGACTATTCCTGGTAAGAATTGCACAGACCTCTTCCCATATATAAAGATAACCTGGCATCTGTACTGGTAAACACAATGGTGGCTCATTAGTATAACTGGTTTAAGATGTAGGAAGGAATTGGGAATCTCAAGATATCAGAATTGTAAGGATATTGCTTAACTCTATGGACATTCCAGACGTAAGACAATTTTAAAAAACTAGCAATGATTAGCAGGCAACTGAAAACTTGGTATGAAATTTAGAGTTCCTCTTTAGTATCAAAACGTTCAAGATGAGACCAAAGAAATCTAATTGTCAGGGCCCAAACCAAATGTAGTTGTGACCATGTTCACAGTAGTACTAAATTCACAATCAAGTCAGGTCTGTAGTGTTGATGACAAGGCTTTGTTGGAGAAAGAATGGAAATCCAACATATGGAGCATAGTCAACTGAGACAACTTCCCTGCCAATCTTAAATGTCTAGGCATCTTTGAGCTTTCTGACCCAGTGGAAGTATACCCCTGTACCCATGTTCCTCATCAAGAACTTGCTTGACACACAGTTAATTCAGAACTCTCCCAAACAGTATTGCAACCATAAGAATCACACTATTCAACTTCATGTCTCTCAGGTAGAGGTAATATTTGCAAGGGTTAAGTTACAGAACTACTTCTTTATTTAGGGTTTGCAATGTCTTCCTAAAGGCTTGGTCCCCCAGCTGATGATAGTTGGAGATTGAGAACCTTAGAGAAAGAGACTCTAATGAGAAAAATTTGGTAGTGAAAAGCATGGTGCTGTGGGAACTGTGAGTTCTCTGTTTCTTCCTTGCTCAGCTTTCCAGCAGTGAGATGAGTGGGTTGGCGTTCTTCTCTTTTTTTTTATGACTTTTGATATCAAAGTAATGCCATTTTAAATGTCTTAAACATTTACTTCTACTTTGCAATCTGCTTCCCAGGGTACCCAACATGAGGCAGTGATGGGAGAAATAGAGTAACAAGTAGAAGTCAGAAAAACTTTTAATGTATGTTACTTAACCCTTAAGTTCTTGGTTTATACATGAAGACTTTTTATATAGTTTGTTTCTCTTAACAAAACAAATGCTTTATTCTAATTTGGTAAGAGAGGCTGTCTTTTTATCTTAAGTCTGGATTAAAATTATACTAATGTTCAACTATATTAAATGTCAAGTAATAAATATATTTTAATATATCACCACTCACTACATAGAAAATAGATTTCTCGGGCTGGAGAGATGGCCTAGCAGTTAAGAGCACTGACTGCTCTTGCGGAGGAACCGGGTTCGATACCCAGCACCCACATGGTGGCTGAGAACCATCTGTAATTCAAATTCCAGGAGAACTCCAGTTCCAGGGGAATCCGACACCCTCTTCTGACCTCCACGGCATTGCACAACACGGGTGCACATGCCTACATGCAGACAGTACATTCATACATGAAAATAAATAAATAAATATTAAATTAAAAAATATTTAAAAAGATGATTCTAAAAAAAGAAAGAATTCTCACATATCTCAGATAACATTGCATTATTTTTTCTTTAGCATGAAATTATATATATATATATAGATATATATATATATATATAATTATGTATATATTTATATAATGTATTTATATAATATATATTTAAATAATATATAATGTATGAGATGTGACCACATGTATGTAAGTGCGCCCCTGTCATGCAAAGCCTGTAGAGATCAGAAGAGGGCATCAGGTGCCCTGGAACTGGAGTTACAGATGGTTGTTAGCCACCATGTGGATTCTGGTAATAGAACCCAAGTCCTCATAAAACCACTGAGACATCTCTCCAGCCTTTATCTCTCTATCTATTTATCTATCTATCTATCTATCTATCTATCTATCTATCTATTTATCATCTATCATCTTTTTGTATTTAAGAGTTATTTTTATTTTAGCAGTATGCATGTTTCACTTCATGTATGTAGGTATACCATGTGTGTATTATGTAGCATATTAAGATAATGATCTAAATACAACTTCTGTAGTTTGTTCATTTTAAATGCCTGTGCCTTTTCTTTCACCTTGTGGCTTTGTGGTGACATCCAGACTCAGAAGAAACACTTCTTTACTTGCCATTAATTTGATTTAAACAAAGACTGAACTAGAAAAAAAAAAAAAAACCTGAGTGATGGAATGTATAATTCAATATAATCACCAAAATGCATACGGAAATGAATGGCTTTATGTAGCATTAATAAGTCAAAAGTAATTCAGTTACAAGGTGGAAGAGTAGGACATTTGTACATCAATTACTGATGAGTTACACTTTTCAGACTAAGTTTATTGATGAATTATATTTTTCACATAAGTTTTCACAGACAAAAAAGGAACATCAAATTTTATCCAAAGTAGTAAATTGTCTTTGATTACTCTAAAACTTTCTAGACAAAAAAATATCTTAAATATCTTGCAAGAATTTCAGGGCACAGTCATACTGGAAAAGATGTTCTTCTTCAAAATTTTCTTCCCTTGAACTAATCTCTCTCTCTCTCTCTCTCTCTCTCTCTCTCTCTCTCTCTCTCTTATATGGTATTTCTTTTCTTATACCTCTGTGGTCCTTTAAAGTATCATGTATTTATGATTGTACATATAAGCCCCTCCAGTTGGATGATGGGAGCCTTGGGCTGTGTGGGTTTGGGCATAGCTGCTTGCAAATTGGTTTTACATGAAGGATGCTTATAATCATAACTTATTACTTATTGTTAAAAAATGAAATTAAAAAATCATGTATTTAATTGTATTTTCCCTCCAAATATCCAAATTCTGGGGAGATGTTTCACTTGATACAGTGTGTTTTATGCAATAATGAGGACCTGATTTTGATCCCCAGCATTCATCTATATTTGAGTGTGCCAGTAGTTTTCTAATATTCTCCCACTGTGGTGGGGGAAGACAGGCAGATCCTAGACGGCTTTCTGGAAGGTCATAATGCCCCAAACAGTGAGCTTTAGCTTCAGTGAAGGAACCTTTCTGAAACATATTAAAAATAAACAAATAAATAGAGAGTAATAGATAATGATAATGAAAGTTGCACTCTGACCTCTACAGTGCCAGCACACTTACCTATACAGCACACACACACACACACACACACACACACACACGCACAGTTTATAAATGTATTATGGCAAAATATTAATTTGTATTGATACTATATTGACCTACATAAGGATATAATGCTGTACATAATACTATTTTCTTATCCTTTGATTTTCTTTTCACCATACTTCATCAAAGTTGAGTTAAGAATAAGTCTGCAAAACACTCTACTTTCTCTGGAGCTGATGTCTTGGTCTCTAGTCAGTTCTGGCTGTTTTCTTTCATGGGCTGCCAGCTTGTCCAGGCATAACCTTTCGATCCTACTAATGAAGCACTTGCAATTAGATATTTAGGTATTAAACAGTATAATATATAGCCTTTCGATCCTACTAATGAAGCACACACAGATATATAGGTATTTATACAGTACTAATTGTTATGGTAGGTTTCTTTGGTATAGACACAGATGTTTGGATGGTATGTTAATTCATGATTTATATTTTCTTCTGTTAAGTATGGCAGGGTCTTCATGTGGTTTATAACATCTCCTAACCATTAGAGGATGCAAATTGGTTTTACATGAAGAATGCTTGTACTCACAATTATCACTTATTGTTAAAAAAAATGAAAACAAATCAAAACAAAAAAGCAGAGAAAGATGCAGAAAACTTATGGCAGAATGCATCATCTGGGATGGGTAGGGGTGGGGTGGGGGGAAGGGAAGGGGATATATGCCTGAACTGAATTGGAAAATGATGTATGAAATACACAAAGCATCAATAAAAAAAAAAGAATAAGTCTGCAATTTCTTAGTTAAAATGAATTGCCGTTCCTTGGACTTTCAATCATAAACTGCAAATTAGGAGTAATATAATCTATTGACCATATTCAGAATGAAGCTGTATTTCTGATGTCCAAGCTAAGACAGGACAGCCTTAGTACTAGACTCTTCAATATATAGTTGCCACTACATCTAAACATGACAACCATGAAAATTCAATACTGAGAGAGGAGAGTTAGCATCAGTGACACCACAAAAAGTAAAACTCTCCACGTATTGAAAAAATATAAATTCTGCTTTAGAAGGCCTTCTTTAAAGTTGTAGCACAATTCTATATTTTTCTAATCCCTGTGATGTCTTTAAGGCAAAAATATGTAAAATAGATCCCTGGATAAATGATATTAATGAAATTATAAATATATTAATAAAATTTTATTGCACTTTTTATTTAATTTTAAGATAACAAATCTATTTTGATTTCTTTTAGAAAATGTCTCCATGTGAAAAATATTAACTTTTAATTAAGTGAAATGAAACAGTGTAAACAAAATTTCCTTGAGAAATAAAAATGATTCTGACTATAGCATTGGGAAAACTGTCATTTTAAAGCATTGAATTGAAAAACAATTCCGTCTACCTATTCCAGATTTTAACTTCCTGCTATAGCGATCAGCATCATATACCTGTAGGTAGATGAAAAAAAAAGCTATCTGATAGGCCCCATTTACATTTTGATTATTAAAAACACAGGTTTCTCTTTATAGACTTTCATCTCCATCTTCCTTCAGAATGGTTCATGTTGAATACATTTCAATGTTAAAACACTACAGCAATCATGTCACTATACTGATCATAATTTGGTAGGTTGCAGACAATAAACAAATCAGAGAAACGAACAAAATATGACTATTACCTAGGAAGTAAAGGCCGTATCATGATGCAGAGAATCGCTTTCTTTATGCTTTATTAACTGCAACAGGCAGCAATCTAAAAAGGGAATATTTGGGCAGAAAAGTTATTACATTATCTCAAGAACTATAAAGGATCTGATGGGGAGAAAAGAAAGTTTTTTTCTTGCGTGAAATATTCATGGTACAATGATACGAGGTATGTGTCCATTACAGCATTCAGCAGAAAACAGCACAGTGAATCATCTACAAATTTTGGCTATATAACAAAGAATAGTCAGTGCATTAATGTAACCATTTGATGTTCAGGTTGACACAGATGAAATCTCATAAAGTATTCACTGAAAATTAAGTGTGAGTAGAGTTGAGTTAAAGAACCATGACGAGTAGGGCTTCTCTTTCTGGGGACACATTCATTCTTTTGGGAGATATTTCAGCATTTCATATGTGGATAGCTTAGTGACATTTAGTGTTAAATCCCTTGCTTCAATGATTCTTGTTAGATTATAATCAAAAAATAATAGTAGTAAACATTCTATAACCCCCAGGAACAAGAAGGGTTAAATAAACATATTAACAGTCAAAATTTCAACAACAGTAGACTAAAGAAAACAGGAAAAAGAGCAGAATAAATAATCAGCAAAAACACATAGGAAAATAAACTTAAAGATACAAGTAGTCATGACAGATATAAAATAATCTTATCACTAATTAAAAGGCATTAGTAGTTACATTTTAAAACTAAAGGTATATAACTTTATTACAAATGTACATTTTAATATAGACAGATATCAAAAATAAAATTTTATGAGATATATGAAGACAAAAATCAAAAAATTATACCAATAATAATATAGAAAATGGGCTTTCAAAGGATATCATTATCTTTAGAAGAAAAAAACTCCTCTAAACTTAGCAGAATGTTATAAAACTCTAAAACTTGGGGCTGGAGAAATGGCCTAGCAGTTAAGAGTGCAGACTGCTCTTGAAGAGGACCTGGGTTCGACCCCCAGCACCCACATGGCAGCTAAGAACTGTCTGTAACTCTAATTCCAGGAGAACTCCAGTTCCAAGGGAATCTGACACCCTCTTCTGATCTCTGTGGCATTGCAGACAGTACATTCATACACATAAAAAATAAATAAAATTTAAAAAACTCTAAAACTTCAGCAGATGTGTCTATCCTCCAATATATGATGAAATATATTGACATAAATGACATAAAGACGGACAAATGCCATATGATAAAAAAGCCCCTTTAACAAAGCCATTTCTACTGATAGACAGGTAAAGATGACACAATGATAAGGTTATGAAAGGATTAGGCATCTGGTTAATAAAACACATTTATAGCTATATATTGCCATAATCTAGAAATTACAGATACAATCTATGGGAGCTGGAGAGATGGTTCAGTGATTAAGAGCATTGCCTACTCTTGGAGAGGACATGAGTTTGATTCCCAACACCTACGTGGTCAGTAACAAACATTTCCTAACTCCATTTCCATGATAAGCCAACATACTCTTCTAACATCTGAGAGGCCATTGACAAAGGTGCAGTTACATAGATTCAGGCAATACACTGATACACATAAAATATAAACAATCAAATATATTTTTTAAAGTTTTGCAAAGAAAAAATATAAAACCTCTGCAGAATAAAGTCCTAAATCTTCCCCCATGTCCCAGTCACTGTTTTTGCTTGTCAACACAACATGCTGAATCGTGGAGACTCGAGCGTGTGTCCTACTTTCCCCACTGCCCAGCTTGATTTTATCACCTGCAGGCTACAAAAGAAACCCAGTGAAACTGCATCCTTGTTTCCTTTAAATAACAGGCCTTTTATACAGGATGCCCCTGGATGTTGTGGCCTTGCCGTTGCCTATTGCCTGTGTTTTCTTTCTTCTGCTGTATTGTTCATTACCAAATCCATATGTGAACACTCTGTGGAGTCCAGTCCTGCAAATCCTTTCAATTATCCTTTTCTTCTATTTCAGCAGTTGGTGTTGTGAGTACAGGGATGCAAGGGAAGAAAAGAAAATGGTAGAATTACATAGAAAGAGAAGAAAAAATAAGAATTCAAGAATTCAAGAAATGTTCTAGGAATCTAAACTGGTTATATTTAGATGATTAATTTAAAATGACTTAAGAGATTCTTTTTATTTTACTTTTCTTCGTATGCCTTTGTATTTTTGTGTGTGCATGTGTGATATGTATACATATGTATGTGTAATGTATACATGTTTCTGTAAGTGTGCACACTGCATGGTGAACATGTGGAAGTCAGAGGACAACCTCAGATAGGCCGCCACCTTTCGCCTTGTTTAAAAACAGGCTTCTGCGCTGCTGTTTATGTCAGGCTACCTAACTCTTGAGCTCTTGTGGATTCTCCCACCCTCACCTCCTGTCTTCCTTTGGAGTGCTGTGGTTTCAAACATGCACTAACTACTATGCTCAGCTTTAAGTGAGTTCTAGGGATTGGCATGACAAGTATGTTTACCCATTGAGCCATCTCCTCATGGTAGAGGCCATTAACATTCTAATGGTCACTAATAAATGAGTAAAAGCATTGGTTACTCCATTACTCCACATAAACTATGTAAGAACTACATAATATTATTTTAAATTATCCTTGACTTCACAACTATTAAAACATGATCATAATCAAGTAGAATCTATTGTCTCCGTGGAAACAGTACTAATTACAAAGTTGTGAGATAAACAAAGGTTTATATTGGTGTATTGGCTTCTGGAGGAAACTCCACAAGGCATATCAAGGCTCTTTACACTGCTGTAGATGAAAGAGCCTGAGAAGTAAAGGCAGATTTGCAGACCCCTGGTGCACAATATATTGTCATAATCAAAATGCACTGATGAAAAATTAAAATAAAACATCCAATTTATACAGATATGGTTATATAACTGTCAAAAGCTTGCCTGTGAAATATGTCTCAAAATAAAAATTGATTTTAAAATGTTATGAATAGTTATCCCTTCTACCTAAACAGGTGCTTCACTGAGATATTTTACAGAATGTGGGATTCCCATTATCCAGATCAATGTAGGAATAAGTTAATATACAAATCTACTGTTCCTTCTTTTTAAAATGAACATGTAGGATTAGAACTTTTACAATTAAATATATTAGAATACATTTAATGCAATAAAAAAGACATGAAGAGCTTCAAGACATTTTAGGTTCGGTTAAGAATGTGCTAGATAAAGATTGTTCCCTAGGCTTAGAAAAGGGGCACAGGCAGACGAGAAGCAAAACGGTCTACTTTCTCTGGAGCTGTCGTTTTGGACTGTGGTCAATTCTGGCTGTTTCTTTTCATAGGCTGACAGTTTGTCCAGGAATAACCTTTCAATCTTACTAATGAAGCACAATCAATTAGATATATAGGTATTTAAACAGCACTAATTGTTATGGTAGGTTACTTTGGTATAGACACAGATGATTGGATGTATGTAAATCCATGAATTACGTTTTTTCTGTAAACTATGCCAGGGCCTTACTGTGGCTTATAACAACAGATGTTTTGGTTTAACAGAGCAGGGCAGCAATGAGAACAAGAGCTTCGTCCCAGAGCTTCATCAGGGAGGTATGAGATAATGCCTCGCTGTACTGTGCCAAGGATGCTTTCAAACCATGTCTGATGCCAAAGTCAGGTGAGAAAAGGGAGCTTAATTTTTTGTTAACATGACCAACTCATGGATGGTTCCATAAAGGAGTCAGCACCTTTCCTGAGTCTTTGAGAGCTTTTATATCTGTGTGACAAATGCTAGCAAAGACCAAATAACATGTAAGTGATTCTCAAGTTAGTGGTTTACTGATAACATGTGATTACCAAGGCTAGAGGAATGTGACATCCTGAAGAATCAGACTTCCGTCCTTGGTAAAGATTACAGGAAAGACTTCTATCCAGGGTACCTTCAGGGGGTAGAGGGGAAGACTCCAGTCCCTCCTATTTTTCCCTTTCTATCTCACCTTCTGTCTTAAGGCTTTTGCTGCTCCAAAGTTCTTAACTGCCATAACCTTGCAAGGACTTTTAGCAACCCACATTTTCCGATTTCCATTATAATTGGTATTTTACAATCATTTTGTGATCCTTTCTTATACAATGTGACTTCTGGACAAAATTAAAGACAACTTCCCTGAGACCAAATGGCATATTTTGTATAGGTTCATAGGGTTTTTTTTTATTATTTTTCTACATATTTTACATAGATGACAGATGCTCTGTAACGAGTCTCTCTCTCTCTCTCTCTCTCTCTCTCTCTCTCTCTCTCTCTCTCTCAATCTCTCCAAAAAATACTTCCCTTCCAAGTACACAATGGTGTTGAATGAAAAAAGACCACTTGTCTTCACAAGGACCATAAACTTACTGGTGGATGCTAAACTGTTTCTAGTCTGTGTAATATCTGTTTTTTATAATAAATTGAAATAAAGACATTCCATTTGGTTCAGTTGAAAAATATGTTATAAAAATAGATTGGGGCTGGAGAGATGGCTCAGCAGTTAATAGTGCCGACTACTCTTGCAGAGGACCCAGGTTCAATTCCTAGCACCCACGTGGCTACTAAGAACCATCTTTAAGCCAGATGTAGTGGTGCACACCTTTAATCCTAGCACTCAGGAGTATTAAGTATAAAAAAGCAGGAAACCTGGTCACTCTAGGAACATGTATTACTTCCATGTGCGACTGCCAGCGTGAGCTGCCTGCAGACATGTGGTGGGACTGGGCAGCATGGCAGGGGCCGGGGCGGGGGGCAGGGACAGAGAGAGAGAGAGAGAGAGAGAGAGAGAGAGAGAGAGAGACACAGAGAGAGTTATGGCGGCTGGGGTCCACCCTTTATACCCATGGGGCAGGGCCTCAGGTAAGTGGGAAGGGGTCAGAGGATTGGCAGCTTCTGGAGGAAGTGGGCACCTGTGTGCCCCTTAGGATTCTGGGAAGCCTGGACCTAACAGGGAGGCAAATGCAGGCAGATCTCTGTGAGTTAAAGGCCAGCCTGGTCTACAGAGTGAGTTCTAGGCCAGCTGGGGCTTTAGGGAGACCCTGTGTAAAAAAAAAAAAAGAATAAAGAAAAATAGCCGTTTGTATTGGAGGCTTAAGAGATAGCTCAACAGTTAAAAGCACTGGCTTTTCTTGCAGAAGACCCAGCTTTAAATTTCAGCACACATGGTAGCTAACAAGTATCCTTAACTCCAGTTCCAATGGATCTGATGCCCTCTTCTGTCCTCCTTGAGCAAAATAACATTGATATGTCATTTAGAAGATTAAATTAAAATTTAAACCCAAGATAATCCAATGACCGCAAAAGAATGTCTGTTTAAATAAAGTAACACAAAGGGAGCACCCTGAGTCATTAATATAACTAGTCCTCTAATTAAAGCTAAAAAGAGCTTTTGTCAATGGGTATGAGCACAGGTATTTCGAAGTCTGTTGAATGTAATGTCCTTTTAGTTAAACAACAATAACAAATTTCTACTTTTGGCCCAAGAACTTTCCAGGCATGGATTGTTGACTGGGATTATACTTCCAAGCATGGATTTCTTCCTATAAGCAGTCTCAAATTCAATGAGAGGGCATTTGGCATGGATAACTCCAAGTCCAGGTACATAAAAATGGCTCTGGTTAAATTAAATGGGTCAAAAACTAGAACAAACTGCAAAGAATGTCAGAAAGACATTAGTTGGGAGAAAGTAGAGGGAGACACTATTCAGAGTTCATAATATACACATATGAAATTTTTAAAGAACAAATTCAACTAGTAATAAAATCTCAAAACTTAGTATTAGGTAATAAAGGCGTGAACCCCTAGCTAAAAAGACACATGAGGCTTAATTCCCTCTGGGAACATGATTTACTTCCAGGTGGGCCTGCCAGAGCAGGGACCTGCAGGCACGTGGGGGAGCAGGAGCAGAAGCAGGGGCAAGATGGCCACTGGGGCCCACCCATTTATACTCATGGGGCGGGACCTCAGGTACAGGGGAAGAGGTCAGAAGATTGACAGTCTCTGGAGGAAGTGGCATAGTGTGCATCCCTTGGAATTCTGGGAAGCTCAGACCTAACACTTAGTAGCTCCTCTTTTTCCTTCTCCAAACAACCAACAGCAAGTTATCAATGTTCAGTTGAAGATCAAGACCAGGTACTAAAAGACTGATCATATTATTAGGTTATGGTGCATGCACCCAAATGAATAAAAAGACCACCAGGTTTAAGGCACTCCAAAATAAAGTTTACTTCAAGGAAGCTGGGGCTAAGCTCAAATGAAAATAGAGCCAGCAATGAATGGTGTCTGACAGGGGCATTTAAGGGAGTAGGTAAGAACTCAGGTAAGGGGTGAGGGAAGGGTGTTAAGAACCAAGTCTCCAACTTTCAAAAGATCAGAGATTCCTGAGTATTCTGTGATGGTCTGTTGTTTCACAAGCAAAGGTAGGCTGGTAGGGCAAATTCCTCCATGCCAGCATTGAATGTCCCTGCATTTCAAATGAATTCTGGATCTTTGGGGAATTCACACCTTAACAAGTATCTTTATGGAGAAACTACATGTCACCTTAGAGACTTTATTACTCCTGCTTATTCGCAGTTATGATGAAGAAAAGTTGAAATAAAATAGTAATTTTATTGCTAGAAACTAAGAAGCTTTATTTTTTATTTCTTAATAATAATTCATGTAAAACACAAAAGTTCATTGATACTTGCAAACTCATGGAAAATACAATAAATCTGAAAAAAGGGTGAAAAATTAGAACATGTTACTACCCATCATTCTTTTCTTCAACCTATTAAAATTTGATCTATTTTTACTTTATGGCTATGAGTGTTGTCTGTGACTTTGTGCACCATGTGTATACAGTTCCCATGGAGGGGAGAGAAGGGAGATGGGTTCCCTGGAATGGAAGTACAGCATCTATGAGCCAACATGAGAGTGCTGGTTATGGATCTTGGGTCTGCTGCCCAAGCAGCACATGCCCTTATCTGCTGAGCCATCCATCCCTCAGGCCCTCACTATGCATTGTAAGAAACAAAAAGCCCCAATGCTTGCCTCCTCTGTGATGCAAATTCAATTTTCCTATAAAAATACTAATAACTTTTACTCCTAGATTCTGAGTTTTGATTTTGTTTTATTATTGTTGTTTGTTTTTGTGAGACAGGGTCTGGCTAAAGACCCTACTGACCCTTAACTGTGCATTGACAACCTGGCCTTGTTCCGCTTCTCCATCCCCCAGGCCTAGGATTAAAGGCATGCTCCACTACACCTGGTTTTCTTGATTTTTTTTAATCGCTTCATTTTCCATCTCACAGGAATAAATATGTGTAATTATATACAAGTGTTTAATGCTTTTAAGTTTTACAATTCCTATTGTGTGACTTATCATTGAGACAAATTGATGAAAATTATGTAGCTGATTTATGGATATGTGATTGTTTTATTAGTTAATTTTATAACTGAATTATAAATTTAAAAGAGCTTAAATTTACAACCTGACAATTTCATATAATAGATTTTTGAAATATTTTCCTATGAATCTACATTAGGATAAACTTACTGTGTAAATTGCTAAAAGTGTTGTGAGCTCCAAATTTCTCCCAAATAAATTATCTAATCCCTGATATTATATACTAACCAGGTTTTCATGGTGACAATAAAAATTTCTGTGGATGAGTCTGTTAGAATAGCTTTCACTCTTCGGTACGCATTCTCTAGAGTCTCTAGCATATTTTCCTTCTCAGGACAAATAGCTGGCTACTCTAGACAGCAAATATCCAGAAGCTAGAAAGCCAGAGTAAAACTGTGTGTTTTTGCATGATCTCACAGCACTGCTGACTAGACAAAAAGCCCAGCATGAAGCAGGGAGGTGGGCAAGAAGCCTCAGCCCTAGCTGAGGAACTATTGGGAATTGACAGCTAGGAGAGGGAGAATCAGTTTTCTTTAGGAGTATAAAGCCTCGTAAGTTGACCAGATCCCAAGTGTTGGACCCACACCTAAAAGTGTTCATGTTCAGGGAAGATAAATTAGATTTGATAGGTCATTAAAAATGAAAAGCAAAAGTGGAGCACTGTGGTACTTGCCTTTAATCCTAGCATTCTGGAGGCAGAGGCAGGTGCATCTCTATGAGATCAAGACCAATGTCTTCTGTTATAGCATGTTCCCTAAACAGCTGTGGCTATAGGGAGATCTTGTATCAAAAACTTGAAAAAATAGAAAAAGTAGAGAATATGAAATTGGAATGGATATAGTAGGATGGAGATTTAGAAAGGGGCATCTGAAAATGATCAAAATAGATTGTATAAAATTCTCAAAGAATTACTAAAAGTATATTTTATACAAACATATGAATTTAGAGTTCCTGGGTGTTACTGGGATTTTTCATAAAGAAATGTTCAAATTAAATCTAGAATTTATTCCTTTCTGGTAAGAACAAAATTCCATACTATTTAAGCAAAATATGTGAAACAAAAGACATAAAATGTGTTTTGCTTTGTAAGGTTTTAAACTACTAATATGTGGACATATAAATCAATATTTGATTAATGATAAGTCAAAGGAGAAAAAAGACTGCATCACAAAGGTCACAGAATATGCAATGGATAAGATTGGCACTTTTTGTGTTAGAAGAATGTTTATTGAAGTAAAACATAAGAGGTCAACATTCTGAACAAAGACGGTGGTCAGGTAAAATGCTGAAATGAGCCCTGCCGCATTACTTTCAATACAAACAAAAACAGATCTTAAATCTCATTAACATTTTATTTATAGGAATAGACCAAAGTGCCTGACCTTCCTAGCAGGGTATGTCATATTTCTCTGTGGAAAGTGGATGATACAAGATAATTTTTTTGAGCCAGATGAGACCCAGAGGCAGACAGTTATGGAGGGAGCAAACATATCTGGCTGACTGAGGAAACTACATTTTTAAGTATTATACAAAGGCTGTTCAAAAAGATACCTTCTCACTGCATATGCTTCCCGTGATTGTGATAAAGTAGCAAACAGCCCCATAAGATTAACCACTCAAGACTCCAAAAGCTCTAGTCTATCTGTGGGAAGACCAGCATTTCCAATTTCACTGGTCAATCATCTGGTCATGGGACAACCCCTAGGAAGGAAGGTTCACCTTAAATCATGCTAAGTAGATGGGTGTAATACCTAGTGCACTAACATAACAGTGACTTTCCTGCCTGGATCCCCCCTCCAAGCACAGTACTTCTGGACATGGTCACAGAAATGTAGCTTTCTGAAAGTCTACTCACTTTTCTGAATTGTTCAGAAAAGCATACTCTTTCCTTTTCTTCTTCATATCCTTTCTCTAAACTTGCTTTCTTTATTGCTTTTGAATTCCCTAACATCTTGCATTTCTTTACTTTTTCTCTAACGCTTCCTCCTTCCAGTCATGTGGCTGCCAGTCAGGCACATGCCGTCCTGCGCGCAGGCTCTAACCCTGCGTGGCCTCATGGCTTTTTCATTCTACACACTCCCTTTTTGTCCTCAAAGCAGCTGCTGAAATTCCCAGCTCACCTGCCCTGAGGATTTTTCTTTAAAATCCTGATGTAATTATGCAAAATTTCCATTTGAGTCTGTCCATTCTTTTTTTATTTTTATTTTTTATTATATATTATTCCAAAATATGCATATATACACTCCACACATAAGTCAAAATTAAAAATTCTGAAACTAAACTATAGGTTGTTTTCATATACAATGAAATATAATAATAAAGTTGCTCAGTTTGTCAACTGAGGATTTGGTGTTAGCATCCACAAATGAGGGAAATCATTCACTTTTTTTTTTTTTCTGGGACTGTTACTTCACTTAGTATAATTGCTTCGAGTTTCATCCATTTACCAGCAAAGCTCATGATGTCATCTTTCTTTACTGCTGCATAGATCTCCATTGTGTAGATGTACCACATTTTTGTTATCCAGTCATCAATTGAAGAACATTTGGGTTGGTTCCAGGTCTTTGCTATTGTGAAGAGAGCTGCATAACATAGCTGTGCATGTATCTTTGCGATAGGATGTGCCTTGTGGGTATAGACCCAGGAGTAGTATGGCTGGGTCAGGTGGTAGGCTCATTTTGAGTTATTTAAGGGTTCTCCACACTGCTTTCCATAGGGGTTGCATGAATTTACATTCCCACCAGCACTAGATGAGTGTTCCCCTTTCCCTACAATCTCTCCACCATTTGGTATCCTTTGTTTTCTGGGTCATAGCAAGTCTTACCTGAGTAAGCTTTAAGGTAGATGTTTTAAGTTGGAACTCTGACTCCTAAGCAACCTTCCTCCAGAAAGGAAGTATTTCACTACTGAAGATATTGATACACAACAAAGACCTGAGGTCTCCAAGGCCAGTGAACTATGTATCTAAGCAACAAATATAAGTTTATACAGATTTCTCTTGACCCTTCTGGTTGGAACCTCTGCAAGTACACTCATAGCTCTACGGCTTATGTGTTCCCACCAAAATGCTCTAGGATACAAGGTAACATTTTTATTTATAGAAGAATCTCACTCTGTTATTTACCTTTTTTCTTTAGATAAGAATATCTTCCAGAAAAAAATATATAAAGTATTGTTTTGCAAGCAGCAATATGATTTAAGAGTAAGGAAGGTGTTTTGTTTACAAATGCAATTATAACAATATGAATAATATCTCACATTTTATGAAAGAATTTAAATAATCAATTAGATTAGTTAGAAGGTTATTACACTAATGGTATTTGCTTTATTTCCATAATTTTAATATAAAACATGAAACAATTTTTAATGAAGAAAAAGTAATTATAGATGCAACAGAGTTAGGAAAAGAGGGAACATAGGAAAAGAGACTTTCTTATAAAAGGTTGTCCCAAATAATAAAGCACTGAGCCACCTTTCCAAATTATTTTTAAAACTTTTATTGACTACGTAAGAAAAGTTAAAAGAAGACAGTTAGAAAACAGTAATGACATAAGCTCAAATATTGAATAATATTTTAATATGTAATATAATTTTTGTAAATGTATTAGAGGATTTCTTACAGGACCCAGAATATTGCAGTCTTAAGAAAATCTATCAATACTGATATTCTCTTAGCAGATTAATGGTGAAAATCTTGTTTTTGAGGTACAGCAAAATGCTTGATAGAATGAATAATTAATGCACCTCTCAAATTGACATCAAAATACAAGTAAAAGGGAATTTGCTTACACCAGTGAAGATTAGACTATAATTAGGTTATCTTTACATATGTAAAGAAAAAGCTGGCTGCATTTGTATGTACTGATATAATGGAAGTATACCAATGGTTTATAAGAGGAGAGTACAATGATATCCCAGTATTTGATATTATAAATACCATGAAGTAATAACAGCTTGTTTATGATAAATTAGTTGTTAAGTCAGGGACAGTATGTTCCTTTATTCCAAGATTTGGGAGGCAGAGACAAGCAGAGTTCTAAGAAAATGAGGCCAGCCTTGTCTACATGAGTCGAGGACAGTGGTGGCAACAGCGAAACACTGTCAAAAAAAAAAAAATCAAGCAAATATGATAAAATCTGGGAAATACAGAAGAGCACAAGTACAAATTTTCAAGCAGTTGATCAAGAGACCACTACTACAGTTGGTATTAGTAAACAAGGGTCTGATTTCTGCTATTGTTACTGCTGCTTTTTGTACTTTTGTCATCAGAAAATCAAAGACAAATGGGCTTAATTCTGGAGATTAGAACTGGCATTCATTTATGGGTGAAGTGAGATTTTACAGTGAAAAGTATTTAAAGTACTTTCTACTATTGCAGTCTTTTCTTTTCTCCTGTTAAAATTTCCTCTATCTCCCCTGTCTCGAAAAGACCAAAAAAAAAAAAAAATTTCCTCTATCTCAAGCTGTCTTGGAGCTACGGTGTACACCTAGGACCCTTCATCCTACTGCCCCACCTTCACAAGTGTTGGAATTACCAATATGTGACACAGAACCTGATTTGTAAAGGACTGAGGTATCACATGCAGGGCTTGATGAATGGTGAACAGTGTACCAACTGAACAACTTTTTCAGCTGTATCACTCATTTGTTGACTTGTTTGTTGTTAAGTAACAGGACCACTTTTCCACGTGTATGAAGTATGTTCAGATGATCAATGTTATCGTTGAGAACACACTAACCACCTGATGAGCTATGTGTTCCCTCCTCCCTTTCTTTTCTTTTCATTTCTTTTCCTCCTTTCTTTTTCTCTTTCTTTCTTTCTTTTTCTCTTTCTTTCTTTCTTTCTTTCTTTCTTTCTTTCTTTCTTTCTTTCTTTCTTTCTTTCTTCTTGTGCTTCTCCTCTGCCAGTGAAACAGACACATGAATTATGACACAGCTGAGGAAATTCTGCCTTAGATATTTTTAGATTTTATATTTTTGAGAAGAGGAAAGATAAATCCATTTTTTAGCCTTTTATTATGGGAGTTTTATTCAGTATAATTTGTCTCATTGTTTTAAGGATAATTTGGTATCTTTCATGTTTGGTAAATAATATTTCTAACTTACCATTGTATTGACTGCTTCGCCTATGCAATAATGAAAGATATCCACTTGCAACCTGGAAATAAATTGAAAATAAATGAAATTGTACAATTGATTATGGGTTTTCTTTAGAATTAAATCACTCATCTTAAAGTTTCAAATCTACAAATTCAGAGATAGGAAAAAAATAGCAGTGATTATAAAGCTCTAAGCAGAGTTGGTGAAAGATGAGTGAGAAAGAACATGCAGAAATATGCCTTACTATTACACCCTATAAAAAGGAAAGATCAATGTGCTTCAGAAGCCCATAATATCTTGAGTATGCCAGATAAAAATAACTTTTCAATGCTGAGATAATGTGAGTATAATATATCTACCACTTTTCTTTGGGGATATTTTCCAGAAACATAAGTAAGAACTTTGTGGAAAAGAAATGCTTTCCTATATGAATAATTCTTATTTAATTAGAGAACAAAGGAAGATGGAGAACTCCAGATACTAGAAATCATCTATGCACATAGTTTCTGTCTGTGCTGTTTGTTTCTAAAATACCACCATTCTCTTCCTTCTTGGAAGTTGCCTTCAAAATTTCTTAAATTTTGTCGTCCAAGACCTTTACACTGAATTTCATTAATGGGGCAACAGAAAAAGTGTTGGTCAGTTCATTTAAACTTAGAATTCTTAAATTGGGTCTTACAGTGCCTGTTCATGACTGAGTGAAACTACAGGTGACTGTAAGCCATGGGAAATAAAATCCTCCCATCACATCTCAGTGTGATGAAGTTTTGTTACAGACTTAGGAAGCAGCTTTTCTGAGGACAGTTTATAGAGTTTGTAAGACTAGAATTTATTCAGGAAGTTATTAGAAGCACATTTATTTATTGGAAACATAATGATTTCTATGTAAGGGTTATATAAATTTATCATTCAATAAGCACTTAAGAATCTAGGACAATGCCATATTTCTTTTCGTTTGACATACTAAGTATTAAATATGTCACTTCTGGCCCTGGAGGTCTAGTTGATTTTTTTTGAAACTAAGTTTTTTACTCAGGAAATTAGATTTGTCTTTTTGAGGCTTATATCATCTACATAATACAATAGATTTAGTGGTGATTAGAGTTGCTAGACAAATGGAATTTTCCATGGAAAATTTCATACTGTTTACTTTTAATAGAAAGTCAGTTAAGGGTAAGAGCCAGTAGAACTGCTTAGCATAAGTTGTGCATCTGGTTATATCCTACAATCTACACTCTTAAAAACTGTTGAGGAAATGAAATAAACTCAATTAAAAAGATGTGTTTCTTCAGAGAGTATTTTGTCAATGTCATGAAAGATGGATTCACAATCAAAGAAACTGCATTTGAGGTCAGCATGGGGGATTGAAATCCAAGTCTCCTTACATAGAAGACAAGCAAAATCAAATAAAAAAATAAACTCAGACATGACTGTGTTTGTTTTCTCTTTTCTGGTCTTTTTGAGACAGGGTCATCCTGAAGCCCCAGCTGGTCTGGAGCTCACTATATGGACCAAGCTGTCTTCCATCTCACAGAGATCTACTTGCTTCTTCTTCCCCAGTGTTGGGATTAAAGTCATGCATAGCCAAACCCAGCATGATTTTGTCTCAATACATCTAAATATTCAAAACATAATATTTGAAAGTACTTTGTCAAAATTATAGATTAGGGACCAGTTAAAATTACTAATAAATCCATCTTTTCCATAGTTTATAATACTTTTACTTCCCTCTTGTATTCCTATTTTGTATATTCAAGATTTGTTTTGCTTGGGGGTCATTTAATTCCTCAGGCAGAAAGTGCAATTTGTTTATTTTCTGTTGCTGAAATTGCCTTTTTCAGTAACAATGGTTTTCTCAACTATAAAATACCCCAGATGCTACAATGATTAATATCATTTAAATACCTGAACGAACAAACTTATTTGAGGGCTATCAGTGTTTGTTTTGAACTTCTTGGAAACATTTCTTTGATTTACTCTTTGTTAACAATTTCCATGTTTCTAATTAATGTTTCCCCTTCTAAGTGAAAAACCAGAACTAAGTTTTTTTTTAGATAGAATAGAGAAATGTGAGTCTCTCTCATTTATTAAAGCAAGAATGAGTGTCAGAAGTTGGCACTGCCTCTTATTTACCTTTGGGGTTGCAGTGTATTTGACACTGTCCTGAAGCTCTATCTGACCTTGGCTCAATATAGCAAATGGACAACATTTCATGTTAGTAGTCTGTTTCTTTGATGTGTGAATCTTCTTTAACTTTCAAAGTCCTGTACTTCGTGCCTGGAATCCTTGTATTACATTTATATCAAACTTCTCTCAACTTAATGCTTCATATCAGTCCTGAATGTGTGTACTTGGGCTGTAGATATTCTAGACTACCCTACTATGTGCTGAGGTCACTTAGTCTTAGCCTCCTGCCTTCTACCTCCCCCATCACAGTTTAGCCCATGCTACCTCCCTGGAGGCTAGCCCAAAGTTCCCCTCTCAGAGAAAAATTTTTCATGATCTCTTACGCTGACTATATATTCTAAATTAAAATAGTTCTAAGCAGGTCTACATGTTTTTCTATCTTCTCTTCCTTCCTTTTGGATGTTTTGCCTTGTCTTTCCTTGTCTATGTTGAAGCTCATCTATAGTGGTGTATGTTCCTGTCTGCAACCTGACCCTTGATAAAGCTTCTTAATTGATTCTGATTCATGCACCTGACACATTGAGAACTTGATCTGTCCACCTAATCCCACTATTCACACCAACAGATCCAACATGCAGCTGCCTGCTGAGCATAGCCCTGAACAATCTATAGGTAATGCAATAGTGCAGTATAACTAGTCCTGGTTTGAGGAACCTTTTATTTTATCTTCACTTATCAAATTTATTTATCGATTTGAGAATCATACACTTTATTTTTATGTCATGCAGGCCTTACCCTCCTTCTCCATCTCACCTTACTAACCCCCTGACTTCATGTGTACTATCATTATTTGTCTTTTTAATTTTTTATTATTTTTATTTTATATGTATCAATGTACTGCCTGCATATATGTAAGTGTACCTGTGTTGCACAATGCCCTCAGAGTTCAGAAGAGATCCCCTGAAATTGAAGTTACAGATGATTGTTAGCCATCATGTGAATACTGGAAATTGAACCCTGATCTTCTACAAGAGTATGCAGTGCTATTAACCTCTGAGCCATCTCTCCAGTCCCTATTTGTCTTTTAAAAAAAAGATCGATAGAGTCAAATCTGTGTTCCCCAAATGTTCTTGGGTGTGGGGAGATGGAGAGTCAGTTTTCTAATCATTTTAAATGTAGATGCTGCTCTTTCCTTTTAACGTTTTGTTTATTTGCTTTTGGTTTTATTTCTTTTGTTTTAGATAGAATATTACCATGTATGTCAAGCTAGCCTGCAACTCTTTATGTAGACCAGGCTGGCCTCAGTCTCCAGAGATCCACTTGCCTATGCTTCCTGGGTGGTAGGATCAAACATGCAACAACACATGACCAGGTTCTTGTCTTTTAACTTTTTTGAGGAGAGTGTCCTTTTGAAATAAGGTCTCCCTGTAGTCCCAAATGGCCTGGAATTCAGAGATCTTGCCTCTGCCTCCAGAGTGTTGGGACTAAAGGCATCTGCCACCACACCCAGCATTGTCTTTTAACTTTTTAAAAATAAATTTTGTGGAGTTGGAGAGATGGCTCAGCAATCAAGAGCACTGGCTGCTCATGCAAGGGATCTGGGTTTGATTCCTAGCATCCGCATGGAGTCTAGCAATCTGCTACAACTCCAGTTCCAGGGGATTGACACCCTCTTCTGTTCTATGCAAGTATTTCATGACACAGGTGCACTTACATGCACACAATACACTCATATACATAAAAATAAAATAATAAATGAAATATTTTAAATGTATTGAATTTTTGATAATTACATCCAATGCATTTAGTTATATTCAGATCCCCCCTCCTCTCAGATCTCCCTCACCTCCATATACCCTATTATTTTTTACACCTATAGAGTCTAATTTGTGTGCACCAAATGCTTTACCTCTCTTAATTATGGCTGATATCAAATAGTCATTGTGTCAGGAACAAATCTGAAGATGCGTTTTTATGTCTGTCCTGAACACTCCTCTATTTTCATCTGTGGAACACTTGTTTACTTCCTGACTCAGCCACCATCAAGACCTGAGCCTTTCTACAGAAGCGGTGATATCAATTTGTTAAATGATATGCATGAGTTCTCCACCATCATAACATCATGCTGAGGGAAAACTAAAATTGGAGGTCATGTTTCATGATGATCCTGTTAGTGTTCATATTATTCCCTTACATCTGCAGGACAAAGGAGCTCTGGTGGGATTTCCACAAAGAGAATCATGGAAGATTTAATGTTCTGTGCCTAACGCATCCCATGACACTGTTTTCAGTCTGCATTGAACGTGTGGAATAGAGGGGAGAATGCTTCTTACCCACAGCTAGGAGGGATCAGCGTTCCCTCTTCTTGTGCTGCAGTTTATTTGCAAATCATCTTTTAAGTATCTTTTACATGTTATTTTTATTTTATTAGTTTTATTATTTTGTGAATTTGTGTTGTGATGAGAAGAATAAATATATGGTCTACTTATTTGACCAATTTTGTTTTCAATACACTATTGTAGCAAACTATGGTGTACAGTACATCACTAAAGCTTCATCTTATTTAAGAACTGTATGCCCAACTCCACTTCTCCTCCAGTCCTTGAAAACAATAAATCTTTTCCCTGGTCCTGTGAATCACACTGTTTCTATGTCATAAAACTGTAAACTTGACTACATTAGATAACACATATTTTATTTTTCTCACAAATGTGATCAAATAGCTGAAAAACAGCTTCAAAGAGGAAAGAATTATATTTGTGGCTGTTTCCATAGCAAGGTGAAACTCACAGGCCCAGGACTGTGTCCCACAGCAAGGCGGAGCTCACAGCTGCAATAGTGTGTACCACATACTGCAGGACTGTGGGAAATCAAGCAGAGGGCTCAGCAGAAAGAAGAAGTTGATGCTTATATGAGTAAGGACAGCACTCCCAAGTAGCTAAGTTCTTCCAAAGAAGGTCCCTTCTAAAGTTCTGCAGCATCACAAAAGGGTACCACATCCAGAATAGTCAAACATTGACACCAGGACACCATATAAGTCATGCAGCATTTATCCTTCAGTGACCAATTCTTCCCTTACAATGATGTCTCCAGATTCAACCTGCTGCTTGTGATGGCTAATCTTAGTTGTCAACTGGACTGTCATCAACTAGAAGGGAACTTCTGTAAGGCATTTTTTTAGCCAGATTATTTTGAGTGGGAATTCCCACCCTAAAAGTAGGGAATGCCTTCTAGTACTTAACTACACTCCAGAGGGTAACCCCAGAACCAGGAGCATATGGACAGCACAACTTGGAGTTGAAGGGTTATTTAAAATGTAGAGGAGACAAGTTGGGAGATTAATGGTATAGAGTGCATCTGGAAAGAGGTAAGAGGAAGAGCTGGGGTGAGAAATATTATCAAATGCATTGTATGACATTCTGAAAGAATAAATAAAGTACTTATTTTCAAAGAATGAAACATTTAAGAAGAAAATTCATCAAGCTGAAACTGGGAAAAATAAGTAGAAACTTGAGACCTTCACTAAAAAGGAGCTAGATGAGGGGGTGTCTGAGGCCAGTACTAGAGACTAGCCATCACTCATCTATGGGAGAAACTCAGTCCTGGTTCTCTACCATGTACCACAGAATAACTTTCCTTTTAGGAGGTGACGTATAAGCAAGAGAAAGGACATGAAAGAGGGAAAGAGATGGTAAAAACCCATGAGCCTCTGTAGGTTAATTTCCAAATTTTTCTATTTCTTTAGTTGGTATAGTCACAGTTTCACCTTTTGACACCAATTAGCTAAATCAGTAAATACTGAAGCAAAGAAGAAATGTTGGTTATCTTGTTTTTTTTTTCTTTTTTTATATAAATTTTAATGAGTATTTGTACAACTCTTACAATGGTTCCCAATCAAACCCAGTTCCCCCATGACCCAAACCCCCATCAGAACTCATGCATTACAAAATCTAAGCTAAACCCTATCCAGTCGAGCTCTCAAACCCAGACATCCTTCTGTGTAAATAGATACAATGGAGTCTAGTCAGCATATCTATGACCTAGGTAAGGCATACTCTTCCTCACCTAACAGTACTCCGTCTCTTGTAGTTCTCAGTGCAGAGTCAATCCACCAACCCAATTCTCTTGCTCCACTTTTGAGACCTTGTCCCAGTTTGCAAGAGTCCTGTGTCGGATGCTGACATTGACACAAGTTCACATGTGAAAGCTGACTGCAAGCCACTGCTTCTCTTCATTGTTTTCTTTTGATGCTTGCTCTACCATGTCTGGAAGTCCTAAGGAGAAAATGCAGCAATATTTCTAATATAAGAATTGCAAGTTCATACTCTAATAATAGATAATTTTGAAGAAATGTAGTTTTTATTTGAATACGAAACTACCTCCTTTATGTAGTTCCACATTTTATTTTCTTTTAAATTTCTTTTTGATTGATTTATTTTATTTTATGCGTATGCATGTTTTGCCTGCAGTTATGTAGTGCGCTTGTGTTGAGCAGTGTCTGCAAAGGCCAGAAGAGGGAATTGGATTCCCCAAAATATAGATGCTTAGTGCCATGATGGTTCTGGGAACCAAATAGGGGTCCTTGGACAGATCTGCCTGAGCTCTTAACCGTGGGTACACCATTTCAGCCCCCCAGTTCACATTTTCCCAACAGCATAAACAAAGTGTCAAGTGGCATCATATCCTATCACTGTGCTATTTGCAAGAGTGAAGCAAACCCTTGAAAGCAATTAAATAGGATGAAAACAGTTAATATCCTGTTATCCATGTCTCTTTCTGTGTACTTAATCTCTCTCTCTCCCTCCCTCCCTCCCTCTTTCTCTTACACACACACACACACACACACACACACACACACATATACAAACAGGCACATGCACACACATATACATGTACGTAAAGAGGGACACAAATACACACAGGCATGTGTACTTTCTTAGTGAATTCATAAGGAAAGATTGCAAAGATAAGTGAGAATCCTCATTTATTTTTAAAGGAGAAGAATGCAAACTTTAAAGTTTATGATCGATATTTTCCCTATGCAGACTGTCTGCCATTCCCTGAGACTCTCCCTGAAGGAGTTAAGTCTGCAAATAAATTTTCTTTTGTAACACAGTTTATCTTTGAGATGACTGGCTGAACATGGCCAACTGTCTCTGTTTCATTCTAGAGTTCCTTAAAGCCCTTGGGTAGATACCATCTGGTCCTGGTGATTAATCTGCATTCACTTTGTCAATTTTCTGAGAACATCTGAGTATTGACCACTATTTGATCTTGTATCTCCAACCTGCTCACTTCCTGCAGCAATCTGGATTTGAGAATCTCTGTAATATCTTCCTAATTAAAGTGGAAGTCAAATACTTAATTCAGCATTTCAGTCTCACTTTTCTATTCCTGAGTATGTAATGTACTCCATAGTCACTAAAGCCTTCCTGTGATGGCAAGTGCCTCAGCCCTCACAATTGAGTTCTATATTAACTGACACCAGGACACTTTTGACTGTCTGTTTTATGTAGGCATGATAAATATTTTGCTTAAATTAGTAATAGCGCACATAAGGACATTTTCCTCCACATTCTGTCCATTTCGTAGCTTTAATACATTTCAAGGAAATCTGATTTTACAAGTACTTATTATTTTTGGTAACTGACACATGGTTTTATACTCATGATAAATATTTCAGCAGTGTCCACTAATCTTGTACAAACGCAGAGGAAGAAGATTCTACATTTGTTTTTGCATGTGAATTTTTACATTGCTTTCTTATTCAGGTATTGAGTTTTCAACAAATATCTGATGAGAATTTAGGAACTGTTAATAAACAAGGGTTTATTTTCATTTCTTTCTTTGTGTTTAACATTCCTGACATTTTTTTTGAGACAGGGTCTCCCTGTAGCCCCAGCTGGCCTGGAACTCACTCTGTAAGTGCTGGGATTAAAGGCATGTGCCACCATGCCCGGCTTAAAGACGTTCTTAGCCGTCATATCGGTGCTGGGAATCAAACCTAGGTCCTCTGCAAGAGCAGTCAGTGCTCTTAACTGCTGAGCCATCTCTCCAGCCCCTTCAGTTTTTTTTCTTTAGATATATTCTCTCTCTCTCTCTCTCTCTCTCTCTCTCTCTCTCTCAAGAATATGAGAGGGATGAGTCAGACTTCTTTGAATCACATTATAAGAATGACTAACAGAAGAAAACTATAATAAGAACTTTATTTTTCTGAATATTCACCAATGGATGAATATTTAGAAATATGAGAATTGGGCCAGTGAGCTGGCTCAATGGGTGAATACATCTCCCACCAAACTGATAATTTGTGTTCATCCCCCAAGACATACATTAGAAGGAGAGAAACTACTCTAGCAGATTGTTCTCTAACCTCTATATACACACTGTGGTACACACCCACAAAGCTATAAAGCTATACAATCAGAGAGAGAGAGAGACAGAGAGAGAGAGAATAAAATCATGACAATAAAGACAAATATGAAATTCTGCTTGACTAGACATCTTTATAATTTTACAAGACACAAAACTAACAAAAAGGAGTTATGGTTGGCTTTCTCTGGAGAATTCAAAATTGGGGATGAGGATGTAGATCTATAGCAGAAGACTTGCCTAATAGACACACCATGCCTTAGGTCCCTTTCTCAGGCCATGAATAAACCAATAAGCAACTTACCAACACTTAGTGTCAGCACTTTGACTCCCCCACCCGTCTGACTTGAGAAGAGAGACAGGGTGCTGTATTTAAAAGCCAGCTCTGACAGCTGTCATTATTCTGCGTGTAGACAAACACGTCAACACTTTCCATATGATAACACACATTATCCAATGCAGCTATAGCCCACCAGAGTGCTTCACCTGAAATAAGCATTCCAAAGTTATTTTCCTCTCTGGCAAAGGATTCAAATACTTATAAATCTAGCACAAATAAACTTTAGTAATTAAGCAATTTCAATTCAATATTCATCTGTTCAGAAATTATGGCTTACAGTGAGTTAGCACCCAAATCTAATAAGTAAATGAAATTGGGAGTCATTAGTGAACACAAAGGAAATATGCGTTCTAGAGGAAACAGGGAAAAGCAAGACCTGACACAGCATTCATCGCAGTCAGGTAATAACTGCTCATCAAGCTCCCCTAAGGGATCAATTAAAAGTAAGTCTCAGGTGATGAAATGCATTCTTCAGCAATGGAGACAGTCCCATTTTATCATTAATCCTTTGCTGCCTGAATATATTCAACATTAAGTAGAATTCTTCTGTTTTTGCAATGTGATATATGTGAAATAAGGAAAATAAATGCAGAAACATGAAAAGTAGGGGCTGGAGAGATGGCCTAGCGGTTAAGAGCGCTGAACGCTCTTACACAGGACCCGGGTTTGATCCCCAGCACCCACATGGCAGCTGAGAACCTTCTTAACTCCAGTTCTAGGGGAATCCGACACCCTCTTCTGACCTCTGAGGCATTGCACAACATGGGTGCACAAACCTACATGCAGACAGTACATTCATACACATACAAAAATAAATAAAATAAATCTACTTCCATGTTAAAAAAAGAAACATGCAAATTAAACACACATTCACAGAGACCATGACGCATGTAAACTTCAAGACAGTGTAGCAGAATCACAGATGAATTTTCACCTTGGAACAGTTGCTAGCCTGCTGTCTAGAGTTAAGGAGGTTTATTTTAGTGTATGAACTTTATAATGCTTTTGAAGCAATGCACTTAATTTACCTGACCTTTCATTGCTTAGTGAATCCAAGTTCATTTATATTATATCATATTATATTTATTATATATTATATATATATATACAATTTTATTTATTTTTTGTATATGTGAATGAATGTACTGCATGCACGGTTGGCAGCGGTTTGTGCACCCATGTCGTGCAATGCCGCGGAGGTCAGAAGAGGGTTTCGGATTCCCTTGGAACTGGAGTTCTCCTGGAATTGGAGTTACAGACGGTTCTCAGCCGCCATGTGGGTGCTGGGGATCGAACCCGGGTCCTCTGCAAGAGCAGTCGGTGCTCTTAACAGCTAGGCTATCTCTCTAGCCCCAATTATATATTTTTGAAGGTATCATAGCACCTGATAATCTAGAACAGCCTAGACCATGTGTTTCATGTTTTGCTTTTGTTTGGTTGGGTTGGGTTGGGTTGGGTTGGGTTGGGTTGGGTTGGGTTGGACTGGGTTTCTAAGTCAGGGTCTCATGTAAGCCAGGTTGGCCTAAAGTTCCCTATGTAGCTGAGGCTTGCCTTAAATTCTTGAGCCTTCTGCCTCCTTCTCACAAGCACTGATCTTATAGCAGTGTTACCATGCTAGGACTTAGAATTTCTCTGTAAATTTCTCTACTTCGCTGAACAATTTCTATTGATTTTGATCTAGTCTCTTATTTTGAATTACAGATTCTTGTTTACCTTAAATATCTCCCTGTAGCCTCACCTGTCCTGAAAATCCCTGTGTGTGTAGACCAGGCTAGTGCCAATCTCACAGAGATCCCCCTGCCTCTGCCTCCTCCATATTGGGATTAAAGACATGTGTTACTATGCCTGGTCAATTGTTCCATTTTGGTTGGTCCCTGCAAACCAAAGCTCTCTCCAACCACTAAGTTCCTGGGTTTCATTACTATCTTTCTTAATGACTTTGCATTTACATAAGTAAGTCTTTACCATCCGCCAATTGATATATATTTGTTACCTGAAAACTTTTTGCCTACCTACCCTCTAATTCTCAGGGATTATCTGTTATCATCTACCCTGTTGTTTTTACTACTTATAAATATGCTTTACAATTTCTGTGACACATTCCACTTTTCTTTCTTAAACAGCAAAATTTTGGGCCACATATTTTTTCTGTCTAAAGTCACAGCTCTATAACCAGCTTTAATGGTCCTTTAATGATTTCTGTATCCATGTCTTCCTCTGACCTTTCCCAGATAAGACTGTGTGTTACCCATCCTCATGTTTGTATAAAGAAGTAGCATGGCACTGTTTCATATATATAACTATATATATATATATATATATATATATATATATTAACTTATGCATATGTTTGTGTGTTTTTATGAGTGTGTGTCATGTGTATGCAGATGCCAGTGAGGCCAGAAGAAGGTCCCAGACATGTTTCCTGGAACTGGAGCTATGGGCAGTTGTGAGATGCCCAACGTAGGTCTTTGCAGTAGTAGTTCTGATTCACAAGTATACAGGATACACAAATACAGAGTATGCCACCAACAATAGCCCTGATGGCTTAGGGTCTAGCTGCCTAGGGAACTTGATAAAATCCTGCAAGTGAATTGAGGGTTATAGAACGTCAGTTAGTCATAGTGTTTTTTTCTTTATAGCTGCTGTGAGATAGTGGAAAAATAAAAACAGGGGTGAATGTGGCCAGAAGAGCTCCTAGCCTGAAAACTAACACAGCAGGTCTCATCCTTCATCCTGCTTTCAACATAGGCCGGGCATCCGAAGCTATAGCAACAGCAAATGTGTTCAGAATGATGCAGCTGTTGATAACGTGGACTTTAGAAACAGCAGGGTTTCTTATGAGACATATTTCTATGGCTGACTGTGGAATATCTATCTAACACACCTGGTAAGGTTAAGACATTCCACATTCATTGTTCAAAGAGTAGTTTTCTGGTTATCTTATAGATCTCTTTCTCACTAATAACTACATTATTTTGCAGAAATAAAAATAGTATGTTGTACTCAGTTTTATGTTTAATTGGAAATATAACCTAAACATCAATAAAACTGTTTATAGATGTATACAAAATAATATGACAATTAGACTTAGCTTATAAAGTAAGATGGACTGAATACTTTTCATGTTGATTTACTATGAAGATTTTGGTATTCAAAAATCCTAATGTTACCATTACCTTTATAGCGAGATTTTTATCAGCTCTGGCTTCATGCTCAATGTCAAGCCATTCAACTGAAATCATGTTCACTCCACTAAAAGATTCTCAAGTCTAAACTAGTGGCAGCTGTTTATCCAGTTACCCTTAGAAGATTCTGTTGTATTCAGACGCAGTCCTCTCTGAAGTGACAGAAGTGACTAAGTCAATTGGCATTGTCATAACATGAAACACTGTGCTTATGTGACTTGGGGTCAGTCCCTTTGTTGATAAATGATGGCACTATCAAAAAGCCTGTCATTTCCCTTAGACATATAATTTTACAAGGAACTAATTTTTTTCACATGGCTTAATGAGATTTTGCTAGCAAATAAGTGTCTAAAACATATGGGGACAATGCTCATTAGATCCGAGGAAATTCTTTATCTTTAGAACTGTCAGAAATGCAACTTTAAAGAGATAAAATCTGTTTTTTTCTTAATTAATTGCTTTTGTCTAAAGTTAAGCACATATGTTAGGGCCAAACAGAGAATATTTTGCTAACATCTACAACTGTTTGACAATTCATTAAATAGCATCATATTTTCACTTTTTAAAGGAATGTTAAATCTTCCTAGTCAACACTCTTTTATATTTAGAAAAATGTAATGCATCCCAGCTCCCTGACCTTTGTTGGGCCGGTGACACATATCAGCTTCCCATATATCAGTTTTAACTCTATAATGTGCCTTTATGTATATATCTTTGATCCCCCAAAGAGGATTTGTGCTTCAGATTTATTTTTGTGTAACAAATGTGTGCTGGATAGCTTTAGTGTCAACTTGACACACCTGGGTTGAGGGAGCCTCAATTGGGGAATTGGCTCCATTGGACTGGCCTGTGGCCACGTCTGTGGAGTATTGTCTTGATTGTTGGGCAATGTGGGAGGGCCCAGCCCACTATGGGTGGTGCCACCCTGGGCAGGTGGTTGTTTACCATATAAGAGGTCAGGCCCAGCATGGGCCAGGGGAGCAAGCCTGTGAACAGCATTCCTCCATGGCCTGTGCTTCAGCTCCTGCCTCCAGGTTCCTGCCCTGAGTTCCTGCCTTGGGCTCCCTGAGTGATGAACTGTGACCCAGGAGATGTAAGCTGAATAAACCCTTTCCTCCCCAAGTTGGTGTCGGTCAGAGTGTTTTGTCACAGCAATGGAAGACAGACTAGAACAAAATGTAATTACTATACCATATCCACAGAGTTTTATACATATGTGGGTGATATTGGCAATTTCACTCATAATAATGATAGTTTCTGCAAGAATAAGTTGCTGACTTTAAAATCTATGAATTGTAAATAGCATTCACTTTGGTGTTGAGAGCTTACTTCCATCACCAGTTTTAAGTCATCATAAAATGAGAACTCTCACCTAGATATTGGATCAACTGTAGTCATTCATATCCATATCCAGAGGAGGAATTTTGAAGTGACAAAGTGTTCTGACATTGAAATTTGAGCAATTTTCACAAAGAAATTATGATTAAAAGACACATTAGTAGAAATTACAAACAGGTTCCTTCCATCATTCATTTCTTTCTTGAGAAAGGGTTTCATGTAGCCCATCTAAGCCAGTGCATCACCTGGTCCAACATGGAACCTTCTCCATGGTGAGCACACACTCTACCACCTGAGCTGAAGCCCTGATTTATCTTCTATTTCCATCGGGACAAGATGAGCAGACAATCAGATACGGAAGCTTTTCTGACATTGAATCACTCAAAGAGGCCGTGGCTCCAGTATTGACTGTGTAAAGATCTGGCTAGATCCTTTGAGAATAGCATTCTGGAATTTTCTCATGGAGTTTTGGCTATGCATAGCCTTATACAAGTTTCCCTAAATGTATATGGCAATTCTGCTATGGGAGAGGGTGAGCTAACTCACACATGAATGTGGTATATGCAGCCACTGGACTCTGAAAGTGAATCTTACACTTGTAACATTTACCACAATATTCTAGCAGCTGTATAGAGTCAATCCCAGGCAGGCTTAATTGAAGATATATCTTGTGACCTTAGCATGAACTCAGTAGTTCAAGGATTCAGTCAAAGCTACCAGGCTAGGGTGGCATACATTTATTGGCTGTTTACTTTGTACTTTCAGTAAGATTTCTCTTCTTGAATCTTAGCTACTCATTTGTAGGAGAGAGAAAAGAGTGTAAGATAAGTGAATTTGGAGAATGTATAAATGACACAGCAGTACCTTCCACTTCTCCATTTCTCATGAGATAGAGGGGAAAAAACATTATTTTTTAGTCTTTACTTAAAACAATGAAAAGGGTGGCATTTCTTCCTAGGGGCAGGACCCATACTTGGGCCTCACATAATATCAAGAATTGTCATCACAGAACATGTCATTATAAAATTGACTTCAGTGAAAATTCAGAAATGACCCAGTCCTATAAAATGCTACACTTCTCTGTTACTGTTAGTTATGAATCTATCTCTTGGAGAATATACTTAAGCTAAAACCTTAGAACCAAGAATGTAAAGGCACTTTGATGATTATGTATGTATTTCCAGCCAATTAATCCTTCAACCATTTTGAGCCAAATCATCAGAACCTTATATTTTATACCGTGTACATATTATTTGTTGGTTTTCAGTATTCTGGCACAGAGTTTCCCATGGTTCCAGCTAACCTGGAACTCATTATATAGACCAGGGTGGCCTTCAGCTCGTAGAAATCTTCTTGGCCCTGTCTCCCAAATGCCGAGCTTAAAGAAGGGTGCCATCAGGCCCGTCTCATATACATATTCTTAAAGCAAATAGAAAGATCTTTCTGGAGATCAAATAAAGTTATCAGTTGAACTCTTCAGCTTCAATCATACATATCGTCAATTATAAGATGAAACTATGTTAATGAAATATTTGATATTACTATTTTCCTTAGAAAACTGAAACTTCAACTTCAGTCACCAAAAACTATGTCTAAGAGGTGCTTGTTATTTGTACCTGTAATAATGAATGGGAGAATTCACTTAACCTGGTTACATGTCAGTGTTAGGTCCAGCAGGGTGAAACTCCAAGATGGCATAGACTGGAAAGACTCTCCTTTCTTATCCATTCAGGCCAGATTCCCATAAAACCTCTGGAACTGAGACCCACCTCCAGATCTGAGCCCCTGACCTGGTTTAATTGGCCAGATTCCAACATATCACCATCTCCCCTCCCCCCTATAAAAGGCTCTCCCTGCATCCCAGATGCGTGCTTTCTCTTGGTCCTGGAAGCCATGGATTCCCCTGAGAGAGATTGCATTTCCTGAGAGCTCATTTCCTCTCCTCGAATAAATGCCTGCCTTTATTTACTTTTAATTCAAACTGATTTGGCCTTTATCTCTGTGTCAGATACTTCTTAGTCAGATCAGTGTTTGCTTCTAACACTAGATCCTAGCAATCAACATGGCTATCAGTTAAACTTCAGTTTATTCATTTTCTGTGATGAGAGGTGTGGATCACTTTATTTTCAAGACACATACAAATCTGTTTCATTGCTTCATGCACATCAAGACTTTCAGAAGTATCCAAGTGTAATTATAAGGAAATAAAGTCAACATTGATGGTAGCATTGGCCAAAATGTTGTCAAGAAAAGGTGACAAGATCATTCATTATAAAGACAAGGAACGAATGGAACATTTTTAAAAATCCACCTGAAAACATTTTTTTTAATTTTTTTTTAATTTTTTTTTTATTTTTGTATGTGTATGAATGTATTGTCTGCATGCAGGTCTGTGCACCCGTGTCGTGCAATGCCGCGGAGGTCAGAAGAGGGTCTCGGATTCCCCTGGAACTGGAGTTCTCCTGGAATTGGAGTTACAGACGGTTCTCAGCCGCCATGTGGGCGCTGGGGATCGAACCCGGGTCCTCTGTAAGAGCGTCGGTGCTCTTAACCGCTAGGCTATCTCTCCAGCCCCCCACCTGAAAACATTTTACAGTTAAAATAGAGCACAGTCACCAGCAGCAAGGAAAAAGGGAAATAACATTTTAATCCCTCACTAAATCTTACAGATCCAGTGCCCTGTGGAAACTGAGATCTGAAACTCTCTGACCTTAGGCATATAAAAACATCAAATGTGAAAAAGGTCACACCAAGTCTGCAAAATGCTTGATCTTTTTACTAAAAAAAAAAAAAAAAAAAAAAAAGTGAAAAAAACCTAAATCTCTCTCTGACTCAATGTAAGATGGGAGATTTCAGACAGATCACAGATGTTAAGAAAATACTCTCAAAATCAGGAATACCCTTTTTGAAATCAGAAAACTAAATATAAGAAGATGAAATTATTGGTGGCACCTAGGAATATCTGAAAATGCACTCATAAATTGTTACTTGTTTGAACAACATCAGTAATATTGGCTATTTGACAATTTAGGCTATATAATTATGAAGAAAATTATGTTAAAGTTTAATTATTAGAGGTTTGAATAAATACTTTAATAGATTTAAGTCATCTGAAATACAATATTTAAGTAGAATCTTAAACTATAATCAAATAATAAAGTTGCTATTATCATTGGAAAATTAATGCATAATTATTGACCAAAATCAAAGTTCCCCTTAAGAGTAGCCAACACTGTGTGTCTTAACTATAATTTACTACCTGCTACATTCATTTGAACACCAACAATTGTTAGTTTGGGAATAAATGTCAGGATGGTAAGTGAAAATAATCCATACGAAAATGAATTCATAAGCTTTCCAATGACCTGAATGTTAGCAAACGCTTTGAAAATGGGTTGATGATATCACCCAGAATGGTGGCACATGCCTTTAGTCCCATCAGAGCCAGGCAGATCTCTGTGAGTCTATGAAATCAAGCCCAGCTTTGAGTTTCTAAACATAATTCTTGTACTGATGTGCTATTACCCAGTTCATTTCATTAATGTTTTATTTGGGCCTAGAGAGATGGTCAGTTGCTAACAGGATTCATTGCTCCTATAGAAGACCTAAGTTTTGTTCTCAGCACCCATGTCAGGTGTCACACAAGCCCCTATATATAACTTCAGCTCCATTGAGATCTGACATGTCTGGGCTCCGTGGGCACCTACACTCATGTGCATAGACACATACACACACACACACACACACACACACACGTTGAAAACAGTAAAATGAAATCTTATTTTAACAATATATATTTCATTGAATATTTGTGTGTCTCATATGCTGCATCTAAGTCATATTTAGACCCCCTCCATGTCCTTTCTGCACTTATATTGGGGAAAGAAGAGCAAACATCTATTTACCCCAGATAGGCACTTTTAGCTTTTTTTATTTGGTCATAGGAGGGATTCTAGCCAAGTCCATCTTGGTAAAGTAATGAGTGTGGGGTCATGTGGATGACTCAAATGCAGTCATAAAGCCCACTCTAGCACAATGACTACTCACAAATCTGCATCCATGGAAACCCTGCCCAAGTCATAGGCAGCTCCACTGAGAAAAGTCTCTTCCTCCCTGGAAATTGTTTACAGTTTTCATAACCTTGGCAAGTAGCCTTGTCAATCTTGGAACTTTCTGAGTTTTCTGAGCCTCATAAATTTGATGGGCTTTTTGAGCTTTGTAAATTCCTTTAGCTTCCTGAGCTATTGGACTTCTCTTTTCCCTGTAGGAGGGACTATTTCAATTGGGAAGAAATAACAGCAATACATGCCCTGAAGGAGCTTATCCAGTGAGTCAGCTGGAGCCCACATCTGCAATTTTAACAAGTTCTCCAGGAGGTGGGATTTCAATGGATATTGGCCCTCAGTGTAAGAAACAATATACTGGAGACTCACGTGAAAATGTAATTTCTTATTTCCAGTCCAGAATAACTCAGAAAATTGCTTGCAACTTTTTTGCAATCTGAAGAAAAGACCATTTCATTGATAACTTCAGAAACTTCATGGAAGGGGAACAATAGGGTCCAAAAGTCTCTTCTCCTTTTCCTCACAGTGATGGGAGCTGCCAAATGTGTAGAGAGAGCTGCAGGAATGAAAGTTTCATCCACAGAGTTTACATAGTAGTGTACATTCTCACTGCAGTAAGGAAAATCCAAACTTCCTTCTTCTCCATCAGGATTCCATGATGATGATCAGAAAACAGTGAGCTGAGTTTTAAAGTTAGAAGGACTGCCCATCATCCTGTCCACAAATAACTGCTACTTGCTGATAAAGGTCACCATTCCAGGGGTATTCAGTGAGATGAACATTAACTTCCGTGTTAGGTGTTAGGTTTTTAAACACTATTGGATTATGTAGTAATAAGTGATGTTTAAAAACTAATGTCTTTTTAAAGTGCTTTGAAATACTTTACTGCAATGAATCTTATAGAACTGTTCCTCTTGGACAAACACAAATTCTTTTTGAAAGAGTGATGGCATTGTCGTAGTCCAGTATTGTCTCAAACTCGCTATGTAGCCAAAGAGTATTTTTAACTTCTTGTCCTGACTCTGCCTCCCAAGTGCTGGGGCATGAAGAGTTCACAACTGTTTAGTATTAAACTGAGTTTAAGCTAGAGACAAAGTTTTCACCCATGTATAACTGCTATTTTTGATTAACTATGAATTCAGGAAATATTTGTTTTAATTGCATTTACACAGGACACTTAGTCATTTGTTGAAATCTTTTACATAACTGTGAGGTTTCTCGGAATCTCATTGAAAGGGATACTCTCAGGGGCATCTCTCTTTTAAATACAGGGAGATTAAAATGTCAGGCCCAGGGAAAGTTTCCTCCAAGAAGACTGGGCAACAAGAGTGTTAATTAGGAATGATGTAGAGTAGAGGCTTTTTCTAGCCCTGAACTAAAATCAAATTAGCTAGAAACCTAACGTGTTTCCTGGTAAAGACAAGGAAGTCTAGTCTTTGACTAAAATAAATCAATTTCTTCTAGTTGCTTAATTATGCTTTCCAAGAGTTTCTTTCTTCTTGGCTATATTTTTTTTCTTTAGAAATAAATCATGCAAATCATGACAAATAAGTAAACATCACTCAATATCAAGAAATATTCTAACCTCCAAGAACTTCAGTGGCAAATCCCAGTGCCAATAACAGAGTCCTATAGGGAGGACATGAAAGCACTCTTAGATCTGAGAGACCATTAAGACTTGAGGCTCAGAAGGAAGCAGTGCACAACATGACCCTCTTTCTCTGAGGATATCTTCTGCATGCATAATTCTAGGGTGCAGACATGTACTGGACCACCTTCTTCACTCTTTCACAAGTTTGTACAGAGGATAAACTAGAACCACAAATGGGTGAATTGTATGACAGGACAATGAATTGATCGCCCTTGAAAGAAAGCTAGCAAAAATAACTTTGAATGGATATTTCAGCAGAAAAAGTGAGTGCCCTGGGACAAACGGTAAGAGACAATGCAGCTCTTCCATCTTCATGTGCTATCACAGGAAATGGGAAATGGGAATCTCCTTCTAAAAGCTGGTTTCTGGGGTGCTGTGGAACTAGGTGATGGTAACTGTGCTGTCGATATGGTGAAAGAGGTAGTAGAATTTATGTAAATGAGCCATGAATTGTCTAATTTATTAATACCAGATCTTACTAACGTACTGCTTAATACCATTGTTCCACTGAAGATAGTTTTTATAAAATATTTTTATTGATGTTTTGTGTAATTTTATACATCATTTCTCAGTCTAAGTTAGACATATTCCCCTTTCTATGCCCTCTACCCCACCCAAATTCTGCCATATGTGTTCTGCATCTTTATCTCAGTCTTTTTAAAGTTTTTCTCTCCAGAAGTTTATTGTTTTGGGCAGAAGTCAACTGTTTCAGTCATTTCTTTGACCTAGTCTTTATGTTGTTGCTCCCTCCCATTTGTATTGCACCGAAATATGCCTATATAAACATCACATATATACCAAAATTATGACCTCTGAAAATAAACTATGTTAATTCCAAAATATGTTTAGGAATTCACATTTTCCCTTTAATTTTATAATACTCTAAAATATAAATACATACCTTCCACCCATATATTGCAATTACAAAATCTGAAAATAACTGGTAAGTTAATTCTAGAGCCCATTAATGGATTCACATTATAATAGCACAGTTGCTTTTGGATAAAAAGAAATATAGCATTAACACTGCTCAGCTTGCCTTTCATTAGGGATTTGGTGTTAGCATCCACAAATGAAGGATATCATTTGTTGTTTGTTTTTCTGGGACTGTTTTACTTCACATAGCATAATGGCTTCAAGTGGCATCTATTTACCTGCAAAGTTCATGATGCCATCTTTCTCTACCGCTGCATACAACTCCATTGTGTAGTTGTTCCACATTTTCATTATCCACTTGTCAATTGTGTGGCATTTGGGTTGAATACTTTTTAAGATGTCTCAGCCATCTTTACTTCATCATTAGTGAAGTCTCTGTTCAGCTCTTTACTCCATCGTTTTAGTGGGTCATTTGTTTTCTTCTTTGATTTTTTTGAGCAGTTTATATATTCTAGATGTTAATTCTCTGTCAAATTACTGGTGAGGGTTTCTTCCCACCCTATGGGTTTTCTCTTCACTTCACTGATTGTTTCTTTCACTGTACAGAAGCTTTTGAGTATAATGAGGTTCCACTTGTCAATTGTTGAACTTATTTCCTGTGCATCTGCTGTTTGATTTAGAAAGCCTTTTCCTACACCTATGTCTTACATATTTAACATGCACAGCATTATGTTTTGATAACCTTTTTAAGCATATAGATAAGTTGGTTTCTGTGTTCAAGGGAATTAACAACCCCACAGTCAAGCATAGCTACCTTTGGTGGAGAGTAAGAATGTCTATACTCTACTCTCTTTGCAAATTGACAGTTTGCAACATTATCAGTTATAGTCTTCATCTTGTGTATTAGCACTCGAGAATTTGTCATTTTGTATAATTGCAACTTAATGTTCTTTGACTTGTATTTCCCTAGCTCCCACTATCTCTGCCCTGCTTAGACACTATTCTGACTTTTGATTATATTGCTGTCATTTGGATTTTTTTGGTCTTTTTGAGACAGGGTCTCCTTGTAGCCCCAGCTGGCCTGGAACTCACTCTGTAGACTGAGCTGGCCTTGAACTCACAGAGATTCACCTGCCTTTGCCTCCTAAGTGCTAGGATTAAAGGTGTGGGCCACCACACCCCGCACTATATTCCTCTCATTTAAAAAAATAAATTAATTATAGATGAAACAACTGATTATTTTTATTTCTATGCCTGCCTTATTTATCTTGGCATAATATCCCATAGTTTTATACATTTTGTGATAAACATGAGTATGCATGTTTTATGACATATCAATAATGAATAACATTCCTTTATATGTGTAAACAAGTATTCCTTTATCCTCTCATTCACCTTTGGAATTTTGGAAATTTTGCACATCTCAGCTAGGCAGTAATGTTGGAATAAACAAAGGAGTACCTTTTACAACTGGATAAAAACAACCTTCATAAAAACAAAATTCTAGCCAGGCGTGGTGGCGCATGCCTTTAATCCCAGCACTTGGGAGGCAGAGACAGGCGGATCTTTGTGAGTTCAAGGCCATCCTGGTCTACAGAGTAAGTTCCAGGACAGCTGGGACTACAGGGAGACCCTGTCTCGAAAAGACCAAAATAAAATAAAATAAAAATAAAAACAAAATTCTGCTTGGAGTTCTACAATTTAATACTGAATTTAAAAGTCATAGAGAAAATGTGATTTCCTGAACTAGGACAATGTGAGCCAGCAGAATGCACTGCTCGGATCTTTTGCTGTGGGGGAGTACACCACTGTCTCTCTTGATCTGCCACTGATGTAATACTGATGTCATGCTTCCCACACCTGTGCTGGTCTTTGACAGCATCATCAAGGCAGTACCACAGGTAATTCTGAGGGTCCAAGTGACTCCACTTGTAGGTGTCTTCAGCACAAGGCTCTGCTGCAGCCCTTCTCAAACTTTAAGGCTCCGTAGTGCAGTACACTTTCTTTGGATTCATCACCCACATCTCTCACAAGAATAGAATCAACATTCCCTTTCATTTGCCTCCACTCATTTATCCTTCATACACATTTTCTCTAATACATTACTGAGTCTATAGTCCAGTATCAGGTCTGCTTATTGGCCAGTGTGAACTGAAACTCTTACAATGAAGGTAAAGAAGATAATATTTTAGTAACCCTTATATATTAGTTTACATCAAACATGTCCTCCCTCCAATATTTTTCATCAGCTGATGGATAGCTAAATATGGCTAATTAGTAACATAGATTTAAATCTGCATTTTACAAACATTTTGGTATCAAATTCAGTATTCATTAATCTTAGTTAACGTCCAATGGTTTTAGTTAAAGACTTCACAAACTGAAAAATGGATATCATGGTTTCTGTAATCTACTGAGTGATAGATGCACTACATAAACTGTAGAAAGATAATAAGGAGCTAATAAATAATTTATTCAAAAGTGGTCCTCAGATGGTTATTCTATTGTAAAGTATTTTACTTATTCAAATAAAACTGAAATGAGAATCAAAATGCTATAAATGCTGAGACATGTTCATATGTTTTTGGAATAATAAGTGAGGTCTTTTAGGGATGAAGAAACTAAACATTCTCAGGAAATTTAATAGTAATCAATTTTTTAAGCTTGCTAGCTTGAGCTGGAGAGACAGCTCAGCAGTTAAGAGCAATAACTACTCTTGCAGGGGATGCTAGTTTGGTTCCCAGCACCAACACAGTGGCTAACAACTGTTGATAACTTATCTCTAGGGTGTCCAGTTCCCTCTCTGAGAATTACATGAATGTGGTACACTTACAAATATATAGGTGAAATACTCCTACACATAAAGCAAAAATTAAAATAAATGTAAAAGGGCTGGAGACTGGAGAGATACCTCAGTATTAAGAGCACTGGCTGTTCTTACAGAGGACCCAGCACCTATATGGACCTATATGGTCGCTAATAACCATATATAAGCCAGTTTCAAGGGATTTGATTCCCTCTTATGACCTCCATGGGCATGGCATGAATGGGTGTACTTAAATGTATGCAAGCAAAAGACTTAAACACATACAAATAACTAAATAGAATTTTAAATGCTGCACTTGGAGTTGATAAACAAGAATTGCATTATGTATAATAATCTATATATTATATATAGATATTATTATATATATAGGTGTGTGTGTGTGTGTGTGAGTTTGTGTGTATGGAATGATATTGCTCTTCCTTGTGTGCTATTTAAAATATGTAATGCTTAAATTTTAAAATTTGTATGAACCTACAACACTAGTATAGATGATTAATCCATTCAATGTGGATATGAAGCATGTAAGCCCTAATTCAAGAAGTGTTAATTAAAAATGAGTTTGAACCCGAACATGATTTAATGCACCTAATTATGATAGGTTTTGAACAGAATTAAAACTTGCATACCTACTCTTTGGAGGCAAGCTACTTTATTATTAGGGCATTATCAACTTCATATTTCAACTTAAGCAGGTGTCTTTGTGAGGTAGTACTATAATTGAGAGGCTAAAAACCAATTACAAATGTATAAGAAAGAAAAGGAAGTTTTATTAATTTGTAAGTGCAGAAGTATAGTACATTATATTATATTAGCAGAAAGATGAATGCAAAGATCTCATTGGAGTTATTTACCAAAAATGATTTAGACTGTTAAAATGTATAAATATTTGAAAATCATCTAGAGTTATTTTTTAAGGATTTTTGGTGTTTTTTCACCAGCACTATCCAGCATTAGCCTCTACAGTATTCTAAAGCATTTCACCAGTGCTCTCCAGGGCTTAGCTTCTATAGTATTCTTTTTGTGTGGGGGTGGGGGGGCGGAAGTGTTTATGTCATCTTACACTTCCAAGAAACAATCAGTCTTTGAGGGAAGTCAAAAAGGAACCTGGAGGCAGGAACTGCAGCTAGAGAACACTGCTTACTGACTCGTTCTCTGGCCTATGTTCAGCCTCTTTTCTTTTTTCTTTTTCTCTTTTTATAATGCTTTTATTGATGTTTTGTATGTTTCAGATATTTCTCAATTCAGTTTAGAAACATTTCCCTTTCCTTTTCCCCCACTCCAGCCCAAATCATACACTCTGCCATAACTATCCTGCATCTTTATCTCAGTCTTTTTTTATGTTTAAGAATTCACATTTTCCTCTTTTAATTTTATATTACTCTAAAATATTCATACATGCTTTCCACTCATATACAGTATTTACAGAGTCTGAAAGTAAGTCGTGAATCAATTCTAGAGCCCATTAAGAGCTCTAGATGGATGTGCATGTGTCTTTGCGGTAGGATGAGTCTTGTGGGTATATACCCAGAAGTGGTATGGCTGGGTCAGTTGGTAGGCTCATTTTGAGTCTTTTAAGGATTCTCCACACTGCTTTCCATAATGGATGTACAAGTTTCCATTCCCACCAGCAGTGAATGAGTGTTCCCCTCTCCAGCATTTGGTGTCTTTTGTTTTCTTGATCTTAGCAAGTCTTGTAGGAGTGAGATGATATCTGAGAGTGGTTTGAAATTGCATTTCCTTAATTATTAACGATGTTGAACACTTTAAGATGTTTCTCAGCCATCTTTCCTTCCTCTTTGGTGAAGTTTTTGCCCAGCTCTTTACTCCATCTTTTGAGTAAGTCAGTTGTTTTCCTAATTCTTTGTTTCTTGAGTAGTCTATATATTCTGGAAGTTAATACTCTGTCAGATGAATCACTGGTGAAGATTTCCTCCCACTCTATGGGCTTTCTCTTCATTTCCTTGATTGTTTCTTTTGCTCCAGTTTTTGATCCAGTTTTTCCAGCACCATTTTCTGAAGATGCTATCCTTCCTCCATTGAGGTTTTTTTTTGCCCCTTTGTCAATATGAGGTGGCTGAAATTGGATGATCTCAAGTTTGAATCTTCAGTTTTGTTCCATTGGTCAACAGGTCTGGTTTTCTGCCATACCAGGCTGTCTTCATGACTATGGCCTTGTAATACAGCTTGAAATATGGTAGAGAAATCCACCCTATATTGTATTTTTCTACTCAGGGTTGCTTTAGCTATTCAGGGTCTTTTGTTATTCCATATGAATTTAAGGACTTTTTTTCCAAGTCTGTGAAGATCATAGGGATTTTGATTGGGATTGTGTTGAATCTGTATATCAATTTGGGTAAAATGGACATTTTTACTATATTAATTTTTCCAATCCATGAGCATGGGAGATCTTTCCATCTTTTGATGTCATTTTCCATCTCCTTTTTCGGGGGTTTACAATTTTTGTTGTAGAGATCATTGGTATCTTTGGTAAGTTTTGTTCCCAGGTATTTTATTATTTTTGAGGCTATTGTGAGTGGGAAGGTCTTCTTATTTTCCTTCTCCACTTGTTTATTGTTGGCTTAAAGAAAGGCTACTGATTTTTCCAGGATAGTTTTGTATCCTGCCATTTTAGTGAAACTCTTAATTGTTTCTAGAAGTTTTCTGGTGGAGATTTTAGCATCCTTTAGGTAAACTATAATATCATTTGCAAAAAGGGATAGCTTAACTTCATCTTTTCCAATTAGTATTCCTTTAATTCCCTTCTTTTGTCTTATTGCTCTAGCAAGCATTTCAATCACTATGTTAAAGAGGAGTGGTGGTAAAGGGCAGCCTTGCTAGGTTCCCACCTTTAAGGGAAATGGTTCCAATTTTTCTCCATTTAGGATGATGTTGGCAGTGGGTTTGTTATATATGGCTTTGATCGTGTTGAGGAATATTCCCTTCAGTCCGATTCCCTCTAGGACTTTGGAACAAATAAATGATCTAGCACTACAACTAAAAGCACTTGAGGGACAACAACAAATGAACCCTAAACCCAAAAGACAGGAAGAAATCACAAAAATCACAGCAGAAATCAATGAGATAAAAACAAAGAAAACAATACATAGAATCGACAAATCCAAAAGTTGATTCTTTGAAAAGATAAACCAAATAGACAGACCTCTAGCCCAGTTAACAACAAAAAAAAGCAAGATCAACTCCAAATCAATAGTATTTGTGATGAAAGGGGAAACATCACAACAGACAAAGTAAGATCCAGACGATCATACGGGAACACTTCAGAAAACCTATACTCCACAAAATTTGAAAACCTAAGAGAAATGGATGAATATTTGAAATCCTGGGACTCAACAAAGCTCAACCAAGAAGTGATTGACAGTTTAAACAGATCATAACATCTGAGGAAATTGAGGATGTAATAAAATACCTCCCAACTAAAAAAAAGCCAGGGCCCAGATGGATTCACAGCAGAATTCTATAAAACATTTAAAGAGGTCCTACAACAATTACTACTCAATCTGTTCAGAAGGACACAAACAAAGGGAATTCTCCCAAATTCCTTCTATGAAGCCAGCATCACCCTAATATCAAAACCAGGCAAAGATACAATCAAAAAAGAAAGCTATAGACCCATCTCATTAATGAACATAGATGCAAAAATTCTCAACAAAACACTTGCAAATTGCATACAGATCCACGTCAAAAAGATCATCCATCATGACCAAGTTTTTTGCCTTAGAGATTGTTGCTGATTCCCAGAATGTCAGCTTCCCCATGTTTATGTGAAATAGCATTACCTTCCCAGAGTTGTGGCCACATGTCTAAGCCCAGCCCAATGGCATTAAGGGCAGTAATAGCACCACCTTCTTCATCAGTCAAAGTACAGGATGCCATTACCTGCCCCCCCCTTGCTTGGACCAAGAAATGACGGCTCCACTGTCTGAGCCAGACCATCTGTCTTGGGATGGTCACCCCACACTGCACTGGACAGCAAACCACATTGTGCCTAAGCCATGAAATTCAAATTTTTGTTGTAGCAAATTACTAGGTTACTTAGAAAGTACAAATTTGAGGATCTCTTTTGAGTTCTGTGGCTCTAGTAACATGATAGCTTACATAAAACACAGAAAGGTTGTTTTTTTATAATTAGCATATTTTAAGTCCAGGTTATTTGTAATACTACCATCCTTGTTTCTTTTATTTCTACCATCTAATTCCTTTTGTTTTGTTTTTAATTTTTTTAAATTTATTTTCGTATGTGTATGATTGTACTGTCTGCATGTAGGTTTGTGCACCCGTGTCATGCAATGCCACGGAGGTCAGAAGAGGGTGTCGCATTCCCCTGGAACTGGAGTTAAAGACGGTTTTCAGCCACCATGTGGGTGCCTGGAATCAAGCCCGGGTCCTCTGCAAGAGCAGTCGGCGCTCTTAACCACTAGGCCATCTCTCCAGCCCCCTAATTCCTTTTGACATATTCTTATGTTAATAAAAGTTATTTGCTTATTTCTATCAACTGGACAATAAACAAAAGTAAAACAAAATCTGTTATTGCTATTTATACTGATATTATTTTTTTATTCTACCATGTTGTTCTCTTTATAGAAACAGCATCTAATGTTTTTTTTTTCACTTTTACCTTTCTTAAAACGGTTAATCAGCTATTTCACAATTTGATAGCAGGCTCTTTCATTGCATATTTTTGCTTTTCAATACTTAAGGAATTTGTGTTAAAATGCCACATTGTGTAATAAATTATTTGTGTTTGCCTTTATATTAATGAGAAATTATGCATAATTTTTTTAGAATTTTTGTTAATTAGCCAATGTTTAATTTCAAGATTTTAATTTCTACATATAAATCATATGTGCAATACCATTGATTACCTAATAAAATTGTGTTCAAATTTATAGTCTTTGAACTACTGTATCTGTATTCCCAACTGAGGTATACAAGGGTATATTACAAATCTAAGTGGTGTTGTGGTGGCGTGGTGGCGTTCTGGCACAAGCCTTTAATCCCAGGACTCAGGAGGCAGAAGCAGGGAGATCTCTGTGAATTCAAGGCCAGCCTGGTCTACATAGCATTGTGAACTCCAAGCCACTTGGTCTCCCTAAAAGGGAGACCCTGTATCAAAAAGACAAAAAAAATATTAATTTTCCTGAGGATGTTTAATAAATGCAACAAACTAAACCAATATATTGTTGTTTAAGGGCTTAGAACCCCACCTTTGGAACTCACCCGAGCCTTCAATTATGTAATACTGATGGAGTTTCAAGGAATGGAGTTTCAAGGAATGTGAGTCGTGGAAGATTCTAGGCTTGAGTTCAGGCAATGTGGCAGGGGATCTGCTGAATGGCATCAGAGATGACCTTTCAACATCTGTTCTAATAAAGCTGGGGGGGGGCACAGAAGCACAGCAGGATAGGAATGACTATCAGTGAAAAATGGATTCTGTAATTTCATTAGTAGTTAGGAGCATTAAATATAACTGTGAAAACACAGAATGAAAAGTTTTTCAGCTGGAGAATAAGGTCCTAGGAGGGAAACTTACTTATTTGTCCATTTAACACACGTGTGTTCTACCTCCTCCACAAACTAGAATAATCACTAGGTCAATGCAAACTACAATGCAGTAATCACTAGGAGAATGCAAACTACTATGGCTTGGGATTCCTGTGCATCTCCTAGCCCATGGTTAGGAACAGGACTTAGATTGATGCTGAGATAACAGTGGCTACTTTGTATATGAAACTATTAAGCAATTAGCAATCTAAATATGATTTAATTTATTTCTCATGAAGAAGTTATCAATGTTCTGTCCTTACAGGAGAAAACTAAAGACTGAATATGCAAAGTCCCTTTTTCAAATTTCAAAGCTTGATAGATAAACTATGGTGCTGAGTCAAAGACCTTGCAAACTTCAAAGTCAGGGTGCCTTGAAACTGAGCTGACTTTCGTTACTGGGGCCCAGCAAGAATTGGTGCTTCCTCAATTATAACCAGAGTAGAAGCAGAGAAAGAGATAAATTAAACTTTTCATTTATGATAGATTATTTGGAATCCATTGCTTTTTGAAGCTTCACAAAAAGAACCCCACATCTTAATTTTTTTTTTCTCCTCTAAGGAAAGAAAACCGGCATTTTTTTTTTTTTACCTCACACTATGTGCCAGTTCTTCAGAAATGTTATGAAGGCTTATGAAACATGCTCAAGATCACAAAAATAGGAAGAGACTAGTTCAATACCCATCTTCTTTTTTATTTTAAGCTACTATCTTTCAACACCACTTCAAATATGTGTGATACTGGCTTCACAGCCTGGAGATAAAGTGACTCCTTAGGAAGTTGGTCTCAACATGAAATATAATGTAGGAAGCTAGGGGCATTGGATGGAGGAAAAACACTAAATTTTTAAGAAATGTACATACATACATACACACACAGAATAACTGAAATTGATAATGTATATCACAGATGTCACAGAACACTGAAGGTGAGGACCAGTGTCAGACAGTCCACTACGTCAAGCAAATTATGTCACTATTTCTTTAATACTTCACCATGTACATGATTTCATGCTGGGCAAACCTGTGAAGACAGGATAGATTATATAACTTACATTGTGTTTATTTTCTTGTGACCATTTTTCAAGGAGTCTTTACCAGTTCTGATTAGCATATTTTAATATAATGCTTTTATTGAATTTTTGTGTATTTCAGACATCATTTTTCAGTACATATTCCTCTTTCCCTTTCCCCAACCCTACCCCAGATCATGCTTTCTGCCATATCTGTCCTTCATCTTTCTCTCAGTCTTTTTTTTATGTATAGGAATTCATATTTTCTTCCTTTAATTTTATATTACTCTAAAATACGAATACATACTTTCCACCCATATGTAGTAGAGTCTGAAAATAAGTGGTGGGTCGATTCTAGAGCCTGTTAAGAGATTTACATTATACCAACATAGTTGCTTTCAGATGAACAGAAATATAACAATAATGTTGTTCAGCTTGCCTTTCAACTGGGGATTTGGTGTTAGCATCCACAAATGAGGGAAACCGTTCACCATTTGTTTCTCTGGGTCTGTGTTACTTCACTCAGAATAATGGCTTAGAGTTCCATCCATTTACCTACAAAGTTCATGACATCATCTTTCTTTGCTGCTGAATAGTACTCCACTGTGTAGATGTACCACATTTTTGCCATCCACTTGTCGGTTGAGGGACATTTGGGTTGCCTCCAGCTCTTCGCTATTGTGAAGAGAGATGAAATAAACATGGATGTGCATGTGTCTTTGCAGTAGGATGAGTCTTTGGGGTATATACCCAGGAGTGGTATGACTGGGTCAGGTGGTAGGCTCATTCTGATTAACATATTTTTAAAAATATATATATTTATTATTTTTAGTTTATATGTAGAATATATTTTCTGCATGTAAGCACACCCCTGTCATGCAATGCCTGTAGAGGTCAGAAGACAGCATCGAATTTGCCTTGAACTGGAGATACAGATGGTAGTTATCTGCCATTTGGGTGCTGAGAATTGAACATAGGTCCTATGCAAGAGCAGCCAGTGCTCCTAACTGCTGTGCCATATCTCCAGCCCCAAGTAGCACATTTTTAAATAAAATTTAAGAGTAAGATAAAGAGGGCAAACTGGCTGCAACAAGAAGCTTAAGAGTAAAGACATAGGCAATTATTAAAGACTAAATCTAGGAGAATTAATTTGAATTAAAACAGAATCATAACTGAAAAACAGTGTATGAAATGCACAAAACATCAATAAAAGTATAATATTGAATTGAAAAAAAAAAACAGAATCATGTGTTTCTTTAGTTTCTGAATCCTGTATCTAATCACAGTTTTCACTTATATAATTGTAACTAGTTAACAATTACATTAGATTATATTATCCCTTACATCCATCTTTAGTTCTATAAGAAAGTAACTTAGAGATACTAATAGAAGTTCATTGGGTTCTGTGTTAGGCATCTGCTTGATCCCTGGTGAATACTTCCTTCCTCCATCAAAACATGGTAGAGACCATCACATTCCTAGATGAAGCAAGAAAGCTAATTCACCCCACACACACACACAACTTCTTAAAACATTACTGATGCCATTGTAGGAGTCCGGCCCTCATGATTTAATGAAATCCTAATTATCTCCTAAAGACCATCTTAAATTCTACTAACAATTGATTTGGGGGATTAAGTTTCTAATCTATGAACTTTGGAGAGACACATTAAAGCTATCAATCATATTGCTTCTTATTTTTCCACTGAATATTATAAATATTTACCTAACTACAGTTGAAATGAGAAATACAATGGAACAAGTAAAAGAAAATTAAGAAAGGAAAGGTAAAGACAACAGACTTGTGAATGTAAGCAGGTATGAAAAGACAGACCATGGTTCAGTCTACAAGATTCTAGCTCACAATGGGAGGGTGAACCAATGTCTGTGGTTGGTGTCAGAGTCATGGACTTCTGATCAATGTGTACTTCTACAGGATATATGTTCTTTCTTGAATTTAGGGTGGTGAGTGAACAAGAAGAACATGTTTCTCTAAGATATGAATCTTGGGTGTTGTGACACAAATATTCAAAACATTGTAAGCTGATTTATCTCAATAGTCCTTGCCTGAAGACATTTTTTAACTTCCTTTTATAAAGAGGCTTATAAGCACTAGAAAGTTACCTCTGCCTTCACCTTTGAGCATCACTCTTGTCTTGATGACATCAGCCAGACTCATTCTTCTCGGTGTGAACTCTGGATGACACAAGACTTAATATAAGTAACTTTCTTCTTATTTCTCCTTCTCTCTCTCTCCCTCCCCCATCTTTCCCTCTCTGGCTTTGTATTAAAGGAAGAAAATTTCAGAACACAATAATTACTTTTCTATGATATAATTAATATAATTATTCATGATCTCCTTTATATATGTATGTATATGTCCCATTATGTGTTGAAATAAAAAAAATTGGGCATTTCTTATGCAGTTAGATCCACATTTACTTTAAGTCCTAAATTTCATATTTGTATATTTATCCAAAGGAAATAAAACATATCAAGAGGCTAATGTTTTACTTGAAGTATCATCATATTGTTATGCATAATAGCTAACACCTTAAAACAGCACAAATATTTGCCAACCAGCGATCACATAAATTAATTTTAGTATACCAAAACACTGGAAGACAGCACATTTAACAGAAGGTATGTGTACATACAACTTGTAAGAATCTAAAGTTAGATGAGTTAAAATGAGAACTGAAACCACAAATTCTGTTATGTCCTTCACACACAATCCAATCATACTATATTCACTACATCTGTTATTCTAGAAAGGAAGAGCTACAGTCCTGCAGATAAGATTAGTGCTGGGGTGGTGAGCTCTGGGGGAGGAGGATCCTGCTAATAGGACTCAGGGGTGTCAACTGAGACTGAGAGCAATGTTCCATTAGGACTGTTGTGTGGACCACACAGCTTTATGCATTTGCTAATCTACACTGTAAACTCAAGACTCAAATTTACTTTGAATTGTAACTTTTTTCTGTACATACACATCTCAGTACATTTGATGATTTAAATACATGCAACTACTCAGAATCAGCAAGAGTGTGTTCATTTTCAGTTCACTGAATTTTCTAATTATTAATTTTACTAGTTCTTTGAGAATTTGATACAATATATTTTGATCATTTCCACCCCTATTTCTTTTCAAATCTACCCCCACCTTCCTAAACTTACATCTCCCTTGTTTTTGTAAAGCCCATAGAGTCCAATCTATGTTGCCCAAATATTCTTGGGCATGGATCTATACCCTGGAGTGTAGTCAGGCCTACAAGGGATCACACCCTTAAAGAGAACTGACTTTCTGTCTCCCAGCAGCTATTAATTATCAATTATTTCTCAGCAAGATGCAGGACCTCATGTCTACATGCCTTCTTCCATGCTGGTAATTAGTCGGGCTTAGGCTTGCACAAGGCTCATGTATGCTGTCACAATCACTGTGAATTCATATGTATGCTGCCCTATTCTGTCTGGAAACCACTGTTTCATTGTAGTCACCCACTTCCACTGACACAATCTTTCTGCCTTCTCATCTTTATAGAACCTTGAGCCTGAAAAGGAGTGGTGGGATATCTTTGTCCCATTAAGGGCTGAGCACATCTCATTCTCTTTTGGGGAGAGATAACTAACACTACATATAGACCTTTAAAAAAGGCCTTCAATATACTATTGTAGAAGCTTCTTTAAAAAAAGTTAGCAAATAAAAAGCTCAGTATCACCAATTGATTACTTCCTTTGGAGTTAGTTGTTGACTCCAAAGGGAGGCCCCATAGACCCTTACATACTTGGTTATGACCATTACACTTTGTTATCCCTCAGAAATGAATGGCAAAACCTTCTTGCTGAAGTCACTAAATACTTCAGTCATAGAACATGTAGAAACCAAACAGGTACTGACCTGAAGATGTATACCTACTGGCTAACTTTCATTGTGCTGGAATATGCTACCAGAAGAGAAAAATAATCAATTTTACCCAGCTGTAAATATTTTGAACAACATTAATGACTAGCCTTGAAAGATAGGACCATGAACTGAAAAATGTTATAAAAGTAAACAAATGCTTTCTGATTGAATTCAATATCTGCTCCACAAGCTAGAACCCATACCTTCCAGAATCAGTGTCAATAACCTGTAGCTGGCCAGGTCACAGACCCTAGGAGATGTCCTCCTACTGTCTCTCTGCTAAAGGAATATAGTATTAAACCAACTCCCACTGAAATTATTATACCCATAGATTATTGCATTTACATAGAAAACCACAGATAATCAATGTACAGTTTAATATTTATATTGAGAGAAAAATGAGCTCATTACAGACGATCATGGAAATCCATGATAGAGCACTGTTTAACAACACTGTGGAGCATAAGGACATGGAGGGGAGGTCAGGGAAGGACAGAGAAAGGGGAAGAGCAGGAGAGAGGGGAGAGAGAGGTACTCATGCAATTAGGAGAGGAGATACCTTAGCCACAAGCCTAATCTGGCTACAAATGATAGTGAAAGCCAGAAATTATATTGCACCTGTGGAAGGCACAGGTGCCAGAGTGTGTAGGGTACAAGCGAATTCCCAAGGTTTCCCAGTTTGCTAAAAGCTGTCCCTAAACAGGCCACCCAGAATCATCAGCACTAATCTTAATTCTATTCCCTCTAGACTTAATTTGCATATGTTTGTTATCTTACATTGCCTTGAAGTAAATTATACTAATTGATATAAACTAACATACATGAGAGGCAATGTTTGGACAGTGATGATCAACATAGAATGTCACCACACAAGGTGATTGGAATTTCATTATGACTAAAGAAGTGGTCCCTGAGGAAGAGAAGTTAAATATGGATAAGCTTGACTGTAAATGTGGTATTAATGGGCACTGGATTATCATGGAATAGAAGAGGAAGAAGTTGCTACTCAGGCTTTATGTCCAGTTAAAATTTACCTCTCAGTGGAAGGGACAGAATAATATTGAATTTATATATGGTTTGAAAAGCATTTGCTTTACATCACCTTGGCATCAAAGAATATGATTAAAACAGCACTGCTATAATCTAAGCATAGCACTGTAAAAGCAAATTATTTCCTGCTATATAAGATTGAAATTTAATTTCTAAATAAAGGGATATTTAACAAACTTCAGGGATAGGCATTTATTTGAAATTATGATGTCATTAAATAAACATTTATTTTTATTTTGGTTCAAGTACCATATTAGTAGGGATTTTATTTCTTTTCAGGCACTAATCAGAGTAAAAATTACATAAAGAGTACATTTTAAAGCAGACCATGGTGATAGATGCCTATAAATCTAATACACAAAAGGCAGGATAGGAGGATCAGGATTTCAGGGGCAGCCTGGGCCACATAGCACTTTCCAGGACAGCCTGGGATGCATAAAGAAAAGAATTAATTCATTAACTTGTAAAAAGGAATACCTTTCAGAAAAATTAGCTCTAGAGTTATATAAGCAAATGTACATTGACGTTAGAATGGCTTTTAATAAGTGTTTAGAGGCAGGGTCTGATCTAGCCAGACTGGATGCCATTCATGGTTCTGGACAGTGCTGGGCATCAAACCCAGAACTCCAAGGAGGATGCACAATCTGTACCAGCAAGCTATATTCCCAGCAGTTGGTTTCATTTTAAATAAAAGGACGTAACATTTAAGACAAAGAAAATAGCATCAATGACATTGCTGTTAATGATACATCACTACAAGCACAGTTAGTATATTTAATATTTAAATATTAAAATCTATTTCTGTTTTCATGCCATTCTTTTTCCTAACAGGATTACCTTATCCAGAATTAAACTATATTGCTTATTTAATGATATATAAATATTTGTTAACATATAAATGCTAACATTTAAATGCTCAAATAAATCTATACTGTTGAAAACATTGTAATTGAAAAATGCTTATAATTCACATAACCTATGAATTACCATAACAGCTTCAGAACCCAGTGCAGTTTAGAACATGGTTGCCTGCCCTCCTGTTCTTGGCTAATGGGAGCTGTAACTCACAGCCACTGTCAAACATCACAGTAAATGATGATCCCAATACAGCGAGCCAGGCAAAACTCCAGCTTCCAATCCGTTGATCATGTGTGCATTTCATTCATTGTCTTTCAGTGCAATCTAGACACATTACCCTCTACCTGCTCCCCCACCCCACCCCAGTTCATGCCTTCTGTCATAAATATCTTGCATCTTTCTCTCAGTCTTTCCAAAGTTTTTCACTTCAGGGGCTTGTTGTTTGAGGCAGAGTTTAACTCCATCAGTCTGTTCTTTGACCCAGTCTTTATGTTGTTGATTTTCCCTTCCCTTTGAATTGCTCCAACATATGCCTATATAACCATCACATATGTATCAAAACTATGACCTCTGAGAATAAACTGTATGTTAATTCCAAAATATGTTTAGGAATTCACATTTCCCCCCTTTAATTTTATATTGCTCTAAAATATGAATACATACCTTCCATACACATACAGTAATTACAGATTCTGAAAATAAGTGGTAGGTCAATTCTAGAGCCCATTAAGAGATTCACATTATAGGGCTGGAGAGATGGCCTAGCAGTTAGGAGCACTGACTGCTCTTGCAGAGGACCCGAGTTAGATTCTCAGCACCCATATGGTGGCTAAGAACTGTCTGTAACTCCAATTCCAGGAGAACTCCAGTTCCAGGGGAATCTGAGACCCTCTTCTGACCTCCGTGGCATTGCACGACATGGGTGCACAAACCTACATGCAGATAGTACATTCATACACATACAAAAATAAATAAAATTAAAGAAAAGAGATTCACATTATAACAACACAGTTACTTTCATATAAAATTAAATATAACAATGTTGTTCAGCTTGCCTTTCAACTGGAGATTTGGTGTTAGCATCCAAAAATGAGGGAAACCATTCACCATTTGTTTCTCTGGGACTGTGTTACTTCACTTAGCATAATGGCTTCGAATTCCATCCATATACCTGCAAAGTTCATGATGTCATATTTCTTTACCACTGACTAGAACTCCACTGTGTAGATGTACCACATTTTTGCCATCCACTTGTCTGTTGAGGGGCATTTGGGTTGGTTCCAGCTTTTAGCTATTGTGAAGAGATCTACAATAAATATAAATGTGCATGTATCTTTGTGGTAGGATATGTCTTGTGGGTGTATACCCAGGAGTGGTATGACTGGGTCAGGTGGTAGGCTCATTTTGAGTCTTTTAAGCATTCTCCACACTGCTTTCCATGGATCTTTGGTCCACAGCTACTACCAATATTGTAGCCCAAATTTTATATGTTAAATGTCTGGATTTTTTTTTCCTTGACAACTTGTTTAATGGTACTCTCCTCTTATATTGGAAGTTCATGGGAGGATGGATCAATTCCATTTTATTGCCCACTTATAGTACTTAGTTCATAGAATAGCATTAGGTGCATAGTAAATAAATGGCTAAAATGGATGGAAATAAATGAAGTTTTTTCTCCAAAAGCTTTATAATTGGTAGATAATAAATTTTAAACTTAAAAAACATACCTTATTATGTTTACTATTTCAGAGGGATAACAGAAATAACACATGGGGCTCACATGTTGCAGCCTTGAAGTTTAGTACTGTATTAGTCACTTTTCTGTTGCTGTGATAAAACACCACGACCAAGGAACTTATAAAAGGAAGAGCTTATTTGAGCTTACGATTGACAGTTCCAGGGAATTAGAGTCCATTGTGGCGGAAGGCATGGTGGCTGGAGAGGTATGGCAGCTGGAGCAGCAAGCCGAGGGTCACATCTTGCAAAGAGCACAGGAAGCAGAGAGAGCAACTGTAGACCACAAGGCATGTAAAACTCACTAAGCCTGCCCCCAACAACGTACTTCCTCCAGCACGGCCACACCTTCTAAAACCTCCAAAAATAGTGCCACCAAATGGAGACAAATGTCCAAATACTTACAGCCTATGGGGGACACTCATTCAAACCACCACAAGTACCTAGGACACCTTTGTAAGTAATTGATTGCATCAAAACACTGAGGTCTCTAAAAGCAAGGTATTAAAGCTGTGGACTGCTCCTACCATTAGGGACAAAGAAGACTGCTTTCTTTCTTGACTGTTATCTTCCATTTTGGTTAACATACATTTTCAGTAATCATTTCTCAAGAATTATTAATATAGTTCTTTTGCCTTCTATCATAACTTGAGATCATTGCCAGGCCTATTCTCATGTTATGATTGACATATGGTAATAGATTTTCAATAATTTTATAATTGTTGAACAAATGACATCTTGAGAAATACTTCAAATTGTGAACAATACAAGTTGTTCATCAGACAAATTAGTGCTCATTTTAGTCAAATGCTCCTTGATTAAGCAAGGACCAAATCTCTGTTGGATGCCTGCAGTGATACATCAAGTAGCTGTTTATTGACATGTGGGATGACACAGAGCATTATAAATATTCAATCACCCATTGCGAAACGTCACAAACAGTTCCTTGCTCTAGTTACAGTAGTAATACAATGTTGGGGAAAGTAGGGATCTCAGAAGGCTGGTCCGTGGTCAGTAAGGCACAACATAAATGACAGTGTTAATGAGTACTTCTAACATCTGTAGGAATGACTTCTGACTGAATGACCGTTACTTAACTTTGCATCAAATGCTCACTGAGTCATGTCCACTTGTGACCTGTGAACCTGACCTTAAATCCTCCAGACCGTACTTTGTCTTTCACTCAAGATAGGGAAAGGATACTTGAATTAGCCTAATGCAATGTATTCATCATTATATCCTCACTGGGGCATGGATAATTGAGAAAAATGACTGGCATTTTGTGTAGAAGACATTTTAGGCCTAGGGATCAAAGGGCAAGATTCTCTGATGAGATCAGTGTGGATCCAAGCTTGCTATGCTGGGGCTACTGTTAGAACGAAAGTATGACTGAGGCCTGTCTCAGCAGCACAGCTCACTGACAGATCTGTGGGAACAAACTCTGGGGCTTAGGGGCAATTCTTTGTTACTAAAACAATGCCACGTCCCAGGCTGAGTATTTATTTAGGCATAATTAATGTGGTTTACAAATGCCACAACACTGACATAAAGAGTCACCATCCACCAGGAATCAGAAGCATAGAGTTGCTTTTGTTCCCAGTGATAATTGCAGATAAACAGGCACAGCAAGGTGTATTTTACCATGACTGATTTGATTCAGTGGTCACTCTATTAACAGTGCTTCCTACTATTTCCTTGGGAGTATACTACATAGTTTGCTAGCAGCCTTCCAAGCTATTTTTAGAAAAATAGAAGTATTCAAGAGAAGCAAAATATTATAAAGCTCAAATAAGTCTAAAACATCACATAGCCATTGGTGCCTAATCCAGAGTAACATAATAATATAGTAATAAAACAAATTATAATAAAAAACATAATAATATAGTAATAAAACAAATAAAACAAATCCAGAGTAACATAATAACATAGTAATAAAACAAAACAAAATGGCCAGTAGCACACTATCTTACTCGAAACATTTTATTTTATTTTTTTTTTAATTAAATTAATTTTTATTGATGCTTTGTGCATTTCATACATTTTTTCCAATTCAGTTCAGGCTTATTTCCCTTTCCCTCCCCCCCACCCCCACCCCATCCCAGATCATGCATTCTGCCATAACTGTCCTGCATCTTTCTCTCTTTTTTTTTTTTCATTTTTAGCTATAAGTGATAATCCATGAGTACAAGCATCCTTCATGCAAAACCTATCTGCAGGCTGTTGTGCCCAAACACCTACAGCCCCACCATCCAGTGGGGGGTGACAGGTTGTTTGTTCAATCAAGTTGATCAAATGAGTGTCCAGACTACATTGCTGTAGTTTCACCATTCACCCCAATCGCAGCCCTTACATTCTACCACGCCCCCTCTTCCGCAGGTTGTTCCCTAGGCTTAGAAAAGGGGCACAGGTGGATGAGAGGTAAAACAGTCCACTCTCTCTGGAGCTGTTGACTTGGACTCTGGTCAATTCTGGCTGTTTCCTTTCATGGGCTGACAGTTTGTCCAGGAATAACCTTTCGATCCTACTATTTAAAAAGGAGCAACAGTAGCATAAGACTCAATGAGGAAATTCCAGTGAGCCTTGAAACCATCGATGACTGAGAAACTCCCTTGTTTTATTACTTCAGAAATTACTTCCCAGCTACTCCTTCTCCAGTGTGACTCAGAAGAGATTCCCTCCACTTTGCCAGGACACCAGTAAATTTCAAAGATGGTGTCTTTCTTTGCTGTGACATCCCCAATTGTCAGATTTTCAGGTCTCTCTGTGCTTGAACCTCTTGAATAATCAGATATGGATACTCCGGCTCACACATTTTTAGTTTTTGAGAAATTAGTTGAGACTAGAACCCCCCTCCCATTACAGACACTCTACCAACTCCTTGAAACTGGACACACGGGGCTAGTCCATTCCCACTCAGCTAAGTAGCACATACTTTCTTGATTGCAAAAGCAACGAAAGCAATCCCCAGTGGTAAACTCCCATCTCTTGCTTGTTATTTCTCTTCCTGTAAAATCTAGGCTGGTCAAACCTAAAATGTGCTCCTGGAGGGACATCCAGCATGCATACTTCCCCTGGTGTCTGAAGTTCCTCAAACAGAACAATAAGGCACTGGGAGAAGTTTGTTGGAGAGTAAAAACAAAAGTACACCTTGTAGCAGGCATGTATTATGGTCAAGCTTAATAAAAGGTAAGATTATTCATGAGCTAATGTCAGGGGAGCTTCTTGAATGACTTTATGTGGGGTTTTAGGACATGTCGTGGCATCAGATGCAGATGGGAGCAGCCATTGTGTGGAGGTCAGGATATGTTTATAATGAAGCACAGCATAGGTAGGTCTTCAGCCAGCTGGCCATGTTGCTTCCATCCAGTAGAGCAGGCAACCTTGAAGCTGACCTCAAAAGAAAGATAAAAATAGCTTCTTCTCTACTCCTATCAAAGGATAGACCTAGGAATAATGCACTGTTTTGATTCTGGAATAAGACACCTTGCACATCATCCCATTAAACCCCTGAAATTCTTTTGTGTTTCAGATATGGGAGATGTTTAAGCTACAATGCCCATTTTCCTCACAACTAGACTTTGATGAAAACAAAAAATAAACAAAATTGTCTCTATAATAGAAAATAAAGCAATGGACACAAGCCGGTGTCAGTCTTTACAACCACAAATAAGACCATCCACCCTGTTTCATAACTAATGTACATATGTTCAACCCTCTGGCTTTGGTATTTCTACAATAATTACAGGATGGCCACAGGCATGCTGGGAAGGAAATTAGATTTTTTGTCTCTTGTTAAAGTCCACCTCATATTTGGCAAGACAAATCTATGTCCTTCATCCATTTCTGATGCCTGGTTTCCTTTCAAATACAAGGAAACTATTTGGCAGGTAATAACAGTTCTGGGAACCAACACTACTGAGATTTTGATTTTCATGTCTCCCTGCTGCAAGAGCCTTTCAAAATCAATTCTTTCTTTGTTTGCCTTTGCCAAAATGTTATTTGTTTATGTATTAACTAAATATTTACTGAGCACTTTCTATGTGTAAATCTCTGCCCTATGTACTTGGAACTCAATAGTAAATAAAACAGAATAATTTCTTGGTTTCAAAGTGCATACATATAGATGATACAGCTATAAAAGTATGTGCCTAGATGATATATATTACATAATATAGATAGAAATGATATAAATACATATGTATTGATTAAATGTAGATAATAGATTTACATAGACTATATGGATATAGATAATACAGATATTGATAATTTATATTGATAGATATTGATAAGTTAACACAGATGGTATTGATAGGCATAAATATAGATAGATACAGATAAACTGATAGCAATACAGGAAACATTTTTGAGATGAGGTCTCACCATATATCATAGACTCACGTTAATCTTACCATCCTTCTGCCTCAGCTCCCAAGTGTTGACATTTCAAACATAGTTCACCGCCTCTATCTTTAAAGGGCTTATATTCTTGTGTGAAATGAGACAGAACATCTCTGGGAAAAAATCTTATGCCAGGCGATGGCAAGTGTGGTAAAGTGTAAGCTTGGTAAGAGGTAGTCAGAGGCAGAATCTGGAGTTCTGAAAGCAGATGCAGTGTAAGCAGAGTGGTTGCTGAGAGATGGGCCCAGAAGACTGGAGAGACTGACATCCTGTGGCTTGCTGAGAAAATCGCATGCTGGGAAGCGGGGAAGTGCAGAGAGATGAGAAAGTGCTTGGTTCAGAAAGAATAGAAGAGACTGAAAATACAAGAGTGAAGAGGAGGCTAAGAATTGAGAGCAAAGAACTGGAATCTAAGATGTCTGTGTTATTAGCTTGGGGATAAAAACAGTAATAAAATGATGCATTCATATTAACTTTAGCACTGGGACAGTAGTTTTATGTTAATGTAGACTTTTCATACCCCTATTTCAAAGGAAAAGTGACAATTTCCTAGAGGATTAGGCCCTTGCAGCCTTTCCTATCAGAACTGCAGGCAATTAACTCATACACATAAAATAAAAGTAATAATACAATACTTAAAAAAATTAAAGCTGGGTAAGATTGAATTGCTATTGGGAAGCATTACAAAGCAAAAGTCTGTGATATACCTCACAATAAAACCAGTGCTATCCCTTTAGCACCATGCTGACATGTATTATAGAATGCTGGCCATGAATTCAATGCTGGTGATACACCAGCTTTGTACGGCTAGAAACAGAGTAAGAAAACCACAGTCCACAACCGAATCACTCCCAATGTGCTCAAGAAGCATTTGTGGGACAAGAAAAGGCCATAAAGAAAATGAAAAAAATGACTAAATGTCTCTGTGTAGTTCTTATTATAAGTTAAAAAAATGGAAGAAGGTTGTATCCACATTACCCAGGGTCAAGGCAATGTTAAAGTCATCATAGCTTGTACTGGCTCTCACAGTTCAAAAGCTCTAGTTTGAAAATGTTAACCAAGAGGCAAGACTAATTTTGAAGTCCAGAAAGCTCTAGATCTATGATGAATAAATATTTGGTTTATCCATCCATGTATTCAATCACAGAAGACTAAAGTACATGTGTGCACACAGAAAGTACCCCACACACATCAATACACATCCATGAGCATCTATATACAATTACAGTTGAAATCTATAGACAGTAACTGAAAGACAATTATTTAAGGAAGAAAGTCTTAGTTATAAAGGTGTTGAAATCCGAAGCACAGATGGATATGATACCAGTAAACTGTGGTAGCCAATGCACTATGACATAAGAAATGTAAAAAGTATACACAGATCCATTGGCACACACAGACATGCATCTGGATCATTTTCAAATCCTCCATGAGTGAAAGGCTCTATTAAAAATCTGAGAATTGTGGGGCTGGAGAGATGGCCTAGTGGTTAAGAGCGCTGACTGCTCTTGCAGAGAACCTGGGTTTGATTCCCAGCACCCACATGGCGGCTGAGAACCATCTTTAACTCCAGTTCCGAGGGAATCCTATGTCCTCTTCTGACCTCCGCGGCATTGCACAACATGGGTGCACAGACATACATCCAAACAGTACACTCATACACATAAAAAATAAATAAAATTTAGGGGCTGGAGAGATGGCCTAGTGGTTAAGAGCGCCGACCCGCTCTTGCAGAGGACCCGGGTTCGATCCCCAGCACCCACATGGTGGCTGAGAACGGTCCGAAACTCCAATTCCAGGAGAACTCCAGTTCCAGGGGAATCCGACACCCTCTTCTGACCTCCACGGCACTGCACGACACGGGTGCACAAACTTGCATGCAGACAGTATATTCATACACATACAGAAATAAATAAAATTAATAAAAGAAAATTAAAAAAATAAATAAATAAAAATTTAAAAAAAGAATCTGAAAGTTGAGAGAGAGGACAAGGTTGCAGAGCTCTGAGGAAAGAGGAGCTGTGAGATACTTGCCTGATGGCTAAATTTACAAGGACTGAGAGTGAATTGCCCGTCAGGACTGACGTCCCTTTGTGGCTGGTAACATAAATTTTAAGTGAGTCCGGTTGGCAGGTTTGTGGTTTTCCCACTCACTTCCAGTGTGAGGATTTCTTCCAAGGAGGACTGGTAACACTGTGCTATTTTTAGAATGTTAGAACTGGAAGAAAAATTTTCAGGTTTTTTAAGTTACATTTGGGGGTTAGGAAATTCAGAACACATATTTTGCAAGTAGATAAACTTGTTTTCACATGCCACCAGATACACACACATACATACACACACACACACTCACACACACACACACACACACACACACATATATAATATATGTATATATATATATATATATTATAATACATTCTTACTCATCAGGGATTTATTTCTTTGTAAGTGAATTGGAAACAGTAACATATTCCTTCAGGTTACCTTAAAGATTAAAATAAGACAGAGAAATTTATAGAAAGCATCAACTACAGTACCAGACTCATAAATAAAATTCAAAAATTTTTCTCCATTATTATCTCTTCTTTTTGATGATTTTTATTTATTTGTTTACTTATATATTTTTTTTAATTTTATTTATCTTTGTATGTGTATGAATGTACTGTCTGCATGTAGGTTTGTGCACCCGTGTCGTGCAATGCCGCGGAGGTTAGAAGAGGGTCTCGGATTCCCCTGGAACTGGAGTTCTCCTGGAATTGCAGTTACAGACGGTTCTTAGCTGCCATATGGGTGCTGGGGATCAAATCCGGGTCCTCTGTAAGAGCAGTCGGTGCTCTTAACCACTAAGCTATCTCTCCAGCCCCATTTTACTTATATTTTTAAATACATTTTAATTCTCGAAGAACTTCATACGCTACATTTTGAGAATATTCAGACCTTCCTCCCCATCACCAAACCCATCCTCATACCTCCTCCTTGACTTCATGTCTTCTCATATTTTTATTACTTTTATTTTTCTTTTTGCTTTTTATTATTGATTTTTGTGAATTTGATACCATGTATTTTATCATACTTAGATTCCAGTCACATATTTGTACAACCCTTTACTACTTCCTACCAAATTTCCTATATTCTGATATAAAGATAGATAGATATAGATATAGATCTATATATAGATATAGATATAGATCTATATATAGATAGATAGATGATAGATAGATAGATAGATAGACAGACAGACAGATAGATAGATAGATAGATAGATAGATAGATAGATAGATAGATAGATGATAGATAGAGAGAAGCATAGTCAAATTTGTGTCACCACTGGAGCCTAGTTAACCTAAGAATCACACACTTAAATAAGACTGATTTTCCCTTTCCCAGCAGAGATTATTCTCCAAAAGTTGCTCAGGTAGAGTTGGGGTTTCTTACCAAATTCCATGTGTCTGGCTTGAGCTTGCATGGGACTTGTGCATGCTGTCACCATTGCTCTGAGTTCATAAGAGTAACTGCCCAAATGTCTGGAAGACTCCATTTCCTTGTGGACATCAACTTCCTCTGCCTCTTAATACCTTTCTGCACCCCTCTTCCACAGTGATCCCTAAGTCTGGGGAGGTAGAAGTTTGATATAGCTGTCTTATACAGGGATAGTTACACTGTAGTCTCTTTTCTGCATATTGACCAGTTGTGAGCTTCTGTGTTAAACAGCATCTGGTGCATAGGAAGTGTTTGGTAAGAGTTGAGGGTGCATTAATTTATGGGTGTAACAATGTCTTTGGAAATCAGTTTAATAGTTTCTCTATTTAGCAGCATAGCAGTATTTGGCTCTCTCCATGTCCTATAGTCTACTAACTTCAGGTTTCTAAGCCTGATTATCAGTGTCATTAAATCCAATTAGAAAATGATTGGTTGCTGCCAAATATCCATGCCCCTATTGCAGCAGAGGTCGTATCTTGCCAGGCCAGCTGTTAAAGCTCACAGGATTCATGGTTGGGCAAGGTAATGATTGTTTCTTCCCATAGTATACACTGCACTTTCCAGCACTATGAAAGCTAGCCAGTATTTTTTAAGGCAAATTAATTCCATTCCATGCTTCTAAAATCAGAGGTGTGGAGCAGTGGGGGAGCAGATGAAAAGGCAGGGTGATTGGATCTGGAATATGATCATTACCTTGACTTCTAGACTCAGTAAAAGATGCACATACTTTAAAAAAACAGACTCAAATGAACAATAATAAAATAAAATTAACCAAAAAAACCCCAAAAATGTCAATAATCTCATGTATTTGTTCTACTTATGAAAATACTAATTGCTTGTGCTTCATTAGTAGGATCGAAAGGTTACTCCTGAACAAACTGTCAGCCCATGAAAGGAAACAGCCAGAATTGACCAGAATCCAAGTCAACAGCTCCAGAGAGAGAGGACAGTTTTACTTCTCATCCACCTGTGCCCCTTTTCTAAGCCTAGGGAACAATCTGCGGAAGAGGGGGCGTGGTAGAATGTAAAGGCTGCGATTGGGGTGAACGGTGAAACTACAGCGATGTAGTCTGGACACTCATTTGATCAACTTGATTGAACAAACAACCTGTCAACCTCCACTGAATGGTGGGACTGTGGGGGTTTGGGCACAACAGTCTATAGATTGGGTTTGCACGAAGGATGCTTATACTCATGGATTATCACTTATAGCTAAAAAATGAAAAGAAAAAAAAAAACCTGAAAGATGCAGGACAGTTATGGCAGAATACATGATCTGGGATGGGGTGGGGGTGGGGGGGAAGGGAAAGGGAAATATGCCTGATCTGAATTGGAAAATGATGTACGAAATGCACAAACCATCAATAAAAATTAAATTAAAAAAGAAAGAATGTGACAAATGGTATGTAAAAATATAACAAATAAAAAATCATATATGGTTAAAAAAAAAAGAAAATACAGAAATTGACATGTTAATGTCAATGTCAATGTCAAATGTTAATATTCTTACATGTGCAACTACACAGACTGCTAAAATTTAAAAAGACTTTTAGAATCTCTAAAATACTTATAGATTTTTCTCCACTGTTAGCTTGTTTCAAATTCTTCAGTATCCTAAATAAGAAATTTTAGTAGAAAAGCTATATGTTTTAATCCACATGAATTTGCCTTTCTTTAGAAGTCAGAGATGCAAATTACTGAGAAGAGCTTTACTTTAGTGGTTGGTCCTTTTGCATTTTGTTCATTGATTTTATAAACTGAGGAACAAAGGGGACTAAGAAGGAGCAGGGTAGAGAGGAGTGGTGGGGTCCAGAGAATATCCTCAATTCACACTGTACAACTGCGTGAGAATGGCTTACAGAGCCCCCTATGATAATAAAAATATTTGCTATATGCACAGGTTTTTTTTTTTATTTTAAACAGTTTTCCATTGACACAGAAAATTAATTTAACTCAGAAGCTCTTTATGTAAAGTTCTCTGAAAGGTTCACAGTTCCTGAGTTAACTATAATACTTTTAAAGATAGGACTAAGGCTTATTTAATGGATTCTCTTTTGCAGACATGGCTAAGTCCTTCTCTGCTCACTGTAGACACAGTTTGTTGACAGAGAGAGGCCAGAAATTGAGACCTCTATATTGAGGCCTGAAATGCTCCACTTCAATACTGTTATAGCAATCACTCACACTATTGTTTCCTTTCGTGTACTACAGCTCCATTCTATGCCTCAACTTGTGGTTTGCTCTAAAATTAAGCTATTCCAGGGTCTGCCTTGGAGGCTAAATTCCTCTCCTTTCTGAGGCCACTTCTGAGCAACACATTTCTAGCCATTCATCCAGCCACCTTCCTTCCTCACATGTAGCACCTAGCACAGCAGGTGTGGTCCTGTTACTTCAGGAAGCACTCAAAAGCAGGTGCTTTTTTATATCATATAATCTACCTATGTAGATATGATATAGATATGTAATTAAGAGAACTGTCTGAAGCTTGACAGTGACAACAAAGTCAAACAACACTCACCCTCTTAAGCTGCACTCTAGAGCATAGACAATTCAGAGCAAAGAGTGATTGCTAGGGCCTGGTAAGGTAGGGCTGGCAGGGCTGTTGTCAACGTGACAATGAATGCTTCATGCATACATGGACATGCAGCACTAAGCCCAATATGTACAATTACATTGCAATTACGCATTTCAAAATGTATCACAGAGGAAGAGGCAGGAGGATTAAACATTGCAGTAAGGTCAGAGTGCATAGGAATGCACCACACACTGTGTGCCTGCTGCTGGGGAACAGGAAAGACAAAGAGTCCCCATGCAGACAGGTTGCTGGTGTTGAATTAAAAAGATGAACTGATATGAACTGTAAACATGGGGAGGAGGAGAAGGAAAGGCATTTCAGAAGCAGCACCGTAACTTATAAAGATGCCACAGAAGACACTGAGTGGGCTTTGAGGGGTTGGAGTGTATGAGAAGCTATAGTGACATGAGATGAGACTGAGCTTCTAAAGCCAGCGTTTGTAAGACACATGGTGACCATAAGTTCCTGTCATTCATCCTTAGAGTAAAATGAAGCAACTCCAAGTGACTTGAGGAGAAATAAGCTGGAGTAAAAGCAGGAAGACCTGTTCACCCAGCCTTGTAATGCTCCCACATGAGGAAAACCACTGATGGTGGGAAGGGCGCTGTGCTGGAAACAGGAAGAAAGAAGTAAGTCAAAGAGCTTAAGAGAAATGTGACAGGAGGAAGCAGCAGGTGACAGGGCTTCCCTACAGGGCAAGCGATGTAGAAGCAGGAGGATCAGGAGTTGAATAGCATATGTAGTGAATTTGACAAAAGACACTCTAGCTCAAAGAACTAAAACAAAGGACGAGAAAAGAAAACCAGAGACTGGCTGAAAGAGCAATAGGTAGATCACCTCCTGGTGATTCTATTTGTTAGAGGGGTAGAGACAAACAAAATATCATTTGGCATAAGAATTTGTAAGGTTTTTTTTTTTTGCAAATTAATTGCTTTCAGGACAGAAACATCTTCAGGTCATTTTCAAATATCAAAATGTATGTAGGCTTCTCTCTTTTCCAAACATCTAAAGAAGCAGTCATACACAATATCTCATTTTCTAGATAATCGTTTCTTTCTTTCAGCTACTTCTCAGGGGAGAAGCAAGAAGTACAAGGTCCTCTCCCTAACAAAGAGCACTAGGTTAATTACATTCTGTTGATTTATTTATCTCCTCATCAGTGTCTATAATGTCACGGTTTCCTCTACATCCAGCAGATGAGGATTTCAAGGCATTCGGAAATCTTCCTTTTCCCCTTTTGATTAGAGATTCACCTTTTCATTTGCCTTAGATAAAATGGGATAGCTGTGCCCATTTTTTTCTGCTATAATACAGAGGGGAATGAATGTGAGCAGAAAAGGCACTTGAAATAAGTTTAATTGAAAAAGCTGGGTGCATTTTAAGAACACAGATGGGACCCATGAGGTGTCAGGCTTTATATAAAAAGTACCTGGCACACACAGAACACAAAAGAAACAAATGAAAGCACAGTTAGAATGTGTTTCATGCCTCCTCTAGAAATAAAATGATTGTTCACCTTCAAAGAACAAAATTAGCTTCTTTTAAGATAAAGAACATGCATTCTTTCCCCATATTGTATCAGTGTTCAGAGGCCCAAATATTCCAATTGCTTTTCAATGTCTCATAATGAAAAATATATTCCTCCTGGAAGATTAGCCAGGTAGGTCCCATTTAGAAGATTGCCTCAATGTAGGGGATTCTAATCACCTAGAGCATTTTAAAATCCACAGTTTCTGCCATGAGTACCCAATGGGTTTTGTTTCCTTCCTTACTTCCCTCTTTCCTTCTTTATTCTTTTTTCCCCCCTTTGCATTTCTTTCTTTTGTGTGAAGACTAGATTCAAATCTTATTTTTAGCTCAAAGTTTACTGAATCTGCTTCTACAGAGGCTGCCACCCTCTGATGATGGAGCTCCCAATGATTGCTGTCCAAGATAAAGATTCATATTTGAGTCACTTTCCTGTCCTTCGTGAGACTCCAGGCTGTGCGTGGCACTGCAGGAAATGAGATGCATCTATGTGTCATCATCTTTATCTACAGAGAAATAGCATTAAGATGTTCTGAGACAAGAAACTAAAAATAAATCCCTAAAATAAAGCTTGTTTTGAAGTTCAGGCTCATGATCAATGTACTGTTGTGTTACTTTGTTCACCACTGAAATGACGTTGTTGTAAGATCTAAAAGAGAAGGCTATCCAACTAAGTAGCTTATCACCAAATCTCAAAATAACTTATTAACACGAAAATAAGTTAACATGATTTTTCTCCAGCTTACCTATGTTATGTCTGTTACTGGATCAAAGGTCTTTATGAAAAGAAAACCAAATTCATACCAAATTTTCTTATGCAAAATTAAACTCACAGAATTTCAGAAATGGAAAGTAAAACTAGAAAATGATTAAGATTAAGTCACTGGTTTACCGTGTGTAAATTAGAAATAAATGTCATGTGTAAACACTACAGATACTCTGGGTACTTTCAGGAGCTGAAGGAAGAAGTTATGTTGTGTAATAAGATACAAGAAAACCTAATTGCCATTTGAAAGAACTGAGGCAAAATATTAGGAAAGATTATACTGAAAGTAAGCTATGACAAGCTAGATCCCCAGAACACTGGGCAAGGGAAGATTTGCTGAAGTAAAAGAGCAGTAACTTGCTGTCAGGATTTATTTAACAGGACGTTCAAGTTACTGAATGCAGCGTGTTTTCTTGTAGCTTACCTATGCATCCTTTCACATTCTAATAAGGAAAAAGTGTACTGGTTTGCAGACAAACCAAAGCACAAGGAACTGTCGCTACTTTCTTCATATCAAAAGAGATTTTATAAAGTCTAAGTATTTAGGTTTTCAACTCAATAATTATAGTGATTAGACCACAATATTTCCTGACCTTAGAAACAGGCTTTATGCAATACCAGAATATATTATTGAATTTTTCTGTGAAATCTTCCCTAAGGATCTTCAAGAACAACGCACTGGTTATTTTGAAACCACTTGGCTGGTTTGATTCAGATATAATACAGCATAAAATGAAGCTTTATGGTTTTAAAGAGCTGAATCTTGCAATCTCAAAGTAGGCCAACAAAGAACATGTAACTGTACAGGACACATTTTAAATCACCAAAAATGGACTTGAACTTTCAATTCCAGAACAGTATTTTTACATTGGCCTTGATCAATTTTATTTTCTCAAATGGTTACAAAGACTACTTTTCAAAATTGGATTTATAAGGAGCCATCAAAACACAGCCTCTAGCAAACAAAACAAATTCTTATAATCTGATTGCTCAGGTATTAAGTAATTTTAAAACTTTGAATATTTTCCTTGTATTGCACCTTATTAGGAAAAAAAGGCAGGCAGGTCATATTAATGAGCATACCAGATTCACTAAATCTTAGGAAGGAAATAATGTCAAAGATCATCTATATCAACATTGTCACTAACTCTAGCCTGCAATATAAGCAGACAAAGAGTTCTTCAAAAATATTATTCCAAGGTCTCATACCAGGTAAACCAGATTGACCTGTATAAAAGGAACATATCGGTTTTCTTTTCAAAGTGTCTCAAGGAGCATGCACACAGGTTTGTAAGCCACATTTCTCTAACAACTCTACACAGTTAATAGGAACAAAAAATAGTCAAGCAAATCACACCAAAGTAGTCTTATTTCTTCAGGTAAAGATCACAGTGAGAAGCTATAAATGGACTGTACGACAACCTGCCACTCATAGTTGGAGCGATACCAGATGTTGCAGACCACCTGAAGATAGAGACTATTTTTTCCTATACTTCATCATAAGTGTATAAAAGCTGAAAAGTCTACTTAGAATGAAAATATGTATTACTCTGGTAAAAGAATTTTCTTTTCTGTTTTTAATAAAATTGTAAATCAATGCAACATGATCAGAAGTTTGTAGCAGATTACCAAAATACATTGGAAGACTGCAGAGTTTGTTCACATAGTCTTAAAATCACAGCTGCTGAAGAAGGAAATACAAGCCAATATTCAAGTTCAAACAACATAGATGAATGTACACACATATACAGCTAAGTGAGCCTATGTACAAACACATGAGAGGAACTTCCTGCTTTGTCAGAGAAATGACTGGGGCATGACACTCTATCCAGCATGAGCATAGCTATCACCAAGATCTTGACTCAAAATTCTGTTCTCCAATTAAAGGGCTCATAATCCTTAGAGAAATAATTGTCTCATCAATAAATAAAAGAATTGTTCAAAGTGACTCTGAATCATCTTACAGAGCTTGGAGTAAGTGTGGAAAATTATAAAAAGAATATAATAAAACAATTGTGGTGTATGTACAAACTATTTGGAAGACCTAACAAAATTAGCCAAAGCTAAATTAATTGGAGAAACAAAAAATTAAAATACCATTGAATTATATTCCAGCATACAAATGTATATATATATATATATATATATATATATATATAGTATGGACTTACAGATATATATATCTTATATATATATATATGGACTTATATATATATATGTCATATATATATATATTTTATATATATGGACTTACAGAGATATATATATATATATATATATATATATATATCATCAACCTGCCTACAGGTGGTGTGCTTTCCTGCGTAGGCTTTCCATATGGGTAGTCCTAGGATTAAGTGGGCCCCGCCACAAATCTCAGTGGTGACATCACAATTGGTGTCGGAACATGGGGCAGAAGGAAAACTTGACAACTTAGGTATGCATACCCCTAAATCTTGCCTTTTTCTTCTCTTTGTTCTCTCTCTCCTGATATTATCTGTTATGGTGGAGCCATCTTTCCTGCTGGTTTCTGTGGATGGGACAGTGGTCGAGGGCATGTGGCTTTGTACATGTGGAGAGCCTGCCTCTGATTTGGTTCAGAGGGAGCACCCAGTGCCTTCCAGGCATGTGCCTCCTGGCCTGGTCACTCCTGCAGGCTATAAAAGCCAGTGACCTCAAGGCTGAATTTAATACTAAGGCTTAGCAGTTATGCTTGTTAAAACAATTTTTTCATAATTCTACAGGTCTGAAAAACTTTCTGGTTTTAAATTCCACCCCCCAAAGAAAGACTGTGAGGAACCAGCTCCTCAAGTTTGGTTCCAATCTTAACTTGTTCATATGTAAATTTTCTCCTGGTAGCTCTCCTCGACTTGAGCCCACTTCCTTCTGTTGCAAATTAAGGCCTTTCACAGAACCATCATTTTCCAAGAGCAGCCTCTTCCAAATAATTTCAAGCATTGGTCCTTTTTCTCTTAAATTTTGTATACAAAATCTGTTTTTGGATAAAAGTGTGTTGCTCTCTTGTCCTCTTATGGGTTTTCTCTAAATATAACTCTTCTTACCTAAAACCTGCCGGCTATTTGTAGCTCCAAGGTTGGGATTTAGTTAACAGTAATTCAAATCCATTTCAGCATGTTTAACTTAAAGTGTAATATTTTTACTTAACCCCTGGATACCCTAGATATGGTTGATTTAATTTTATCTTGCTCCTTTTAAATGTTTTTCACCTTAAAAATCTCTTCTCACAGAATTCTTGGTCTCACGTGGTCTGAGCTCTGGCCTGGTGCCATAAGACTGCCTGTAGTGCATGCATACCAACTTGCAGAATCAGCACATGGTATCTAAGTCATGTCCACTAAATTTTGATTTTTAGGTAACATCCTTTTCATTTCAGCATTTTGGAAACAAGATAGATGGATTTCTAGCAGAATTTATGGGCCTTGGAGTTCTAACAAAACAAACTTACTCCGATAAATTGTCTTTTTTTAAAGACCATTGGTAAAAGTCTCTTTAACAACATAAATTGATATTTGGTTCAATTTAAATGAGAAATTTTTTGAATAAAACTGTTTTATGTTTCTTTAAGGCCATCTTCAAGCTGTGTGTATGTGTGAGTGAATGAGAGTTGCTGCTTTTAATTCATTATAATCCTACAGGTTTAAATCTATTTAGCTAACTATACACAATAATAGATTCAATTCATAGAAAATGTTTGTTTTATACCCTTTAGTGTTAACAATTTTTAATTGGGTTTATTTTATGCATATTATTCAGTTTAGTGATAGATTGTTGTTAATTATTATTAGTAATTGTTATTAATGGTTATAGATATTGTTACTGAATATAATTAATAATAATTGATAAAAATTCAGTCTAATGGTAAATTGTTAGCTGCTATTATTGACAATTATTCATAATAATTATTAATGATTTTGTGACTAATAATGGTTAATACTAATTATTGATAGTTAATAATAATTAATAATGGTTGTAATTGTTGTGATTATGGATAATTATTATTCTTCCAAAGTCCTTAATAATAAGACAAGATGAATTGTTCCAAAACTACAAACAACTTTGACCTGTCTACTTTTGGAAATTCTCAATCTTTAGATTTGTAAATAGCATAGGGACAGTTAGGCTTAGCAGAGGGGCAGTTTAGGCATAGTTAACCAGAAGGGACAGGATAGGGAAAGAATAGTAGACTTTAGGTATAGTTCATTGAAGGCAAGCAGTTGCAAATGGGCCTAAGAGGTGGCATATGGATCTCAGCTGTTTTATTAGTTACTAGGACATTTATTCTAATTATGTAAAAATAACCTTATAACAAATTATAAAAATATCATGTTTTTCATTGGACATCAAACAATATGGCTTTCTTCTCTTACAGGTCAACCTAATAAACCTTTATGTATGTATGTATGTGTGTATGTATGTGTGTGCACACATGTGTATGGATGTGTGCACTTGTGTTCTAAGTATATTTTAATGTTAACAGCCATGATACCAGTAAAAACATTGCCTCTGAGTTGGAACGTGGCCCTTCCTTCTCAAGACGCAAATTTATATTAAACAGCCAAAATGTAATTCAATTTCAGCAAAGGTTATGGGTTATCTATTAAAAATTTAAAATAATGGATTTAAAAAATGGATTTAAAACACTGCCACCTACTGGTTACACTCTTTCAACATCTAAAACAAAGATGCAACCAAGTTTTCATTGTATTAAAGTGTTAATAAGTTTTTGGGTATTTGGGAATAAAAAATAAAAGGTATAAAAATTTAAAAATTTAAAAAATAAAAAAATTTGAATTCCGATTAACATCACTGTGGAATTTGTGGCCGCTATTTTTTAATTTTTTGCCCACATACAGGCTAAGCCTGCATTTTGTTCAGATGACCAGTTGGTAGCTGGTGTTAAGTCCTGTGGGTGACCAGTTGGTTTGGAAAAAGGCTCCCTTTGCGGACCACCAACCTGGGAAGCTGGTGTGAAATTCCTGTCCTGGACTTGGGCAGGTGGAAAGTTTCAGACAAGAGTGGGAAATGTGTCTCATTGTCCCAGGCTAAGGACCCAAGTAGGAAGATACCTCTCTGGTCAGGTCATAGAAGTGACCAACTGTCCTCTACGCAATGAGGCAAGTTCCTCACAATGTCCACAAAGTGGGCACTGTGCATCCCTCTCCCCTTAGCAGGACTGCGTTGCACCTGTTCGTGACAAAGGAAGCTTCCTAGAAGCCCCCCCCCCAAAAAAAAAAAAAAAGAAAAAAAAAACAAGATGGTTATGATGGTAACAACATCTCATGGGGCATATCTAGCCAGTCTTTAATTAACTGATGGGCATAAGAACTGTAAAAGAAAATTTTATTAAGAGTTAGATATTGAAAAATCTTTAAAGCAGGTTTACATGCCAGGCCTGGAGAAGGCCAAGAGCTTGGAGGAAGATAGTTATCAAAATCTACTTTGTCAGGTTTGCAGTTTAAAATGGTAATACATTTGAACTAATTGGGAATCTAAAATGTTAATTGTTTTAATTTGTAATCTGTTTTGAATTTCCAACAAAAACTTTGGGGTTAAGGTACACAAATGGTCTTTATAAGTTTCTGTGTTATACAGTATCATCTTGTAACATTTTTCCTTTACTTGTAGGATGATTTAAAGAAATTAAGTTTAAGTTCACTTCCCAAATAAGCATGCAGTCAATGATAAACTGTTTGGATAAATTTGATGAAAACTTACACCTTGGTTCCTGTTTATGGGTATGTGTAATACAACTTAGGCATCTATAGGTCAAAACATAAAAATTTAAAAAACAAAAAGGGAGAGGTGGTATAATATTCCTTTTGTATTCCAAACCTTTTGATAAATTTTTAATTTTGAGGTCTTGAAACTAACAATGGGAGGAGATTTGTATGTTCCCACAGGTAAAAGCACCAATCTAAATGCCTGAAAACGTACAACCTTTAGCTGTGCAGGACGGACAGGAAAATGCCTTATTGCTCTAGCAAGTGTTTCAAGTACTATATTGAAGAAGAATGGTGACAGGGGGCAGCTTTGCTGAGTTCCTATCTTTAAAGGGAATGTTTCTGTCATTTCCCCATTTAGGATGATATTGGCTGTGGGTTTCTGTATATGGCTTTGATTACATTGATGAATGATCCCTCCAATCCAATTCCTTCTAGGACTTTAAGCATGAAGGGATGCTGAATTTTGTCAAAGGCTTTTTCAGCATCAATTGAGATGATGGTGTGGTTTTTGTCTTTGATTCCCACATGGCGGCCGAGAGCCGTCTGAAACTCCAATTCCAGGAGAACTCCAGTTCCAGGGGAGTCCAACGCCCTCTTCTGACCTCCGCGGCATTGCACGTCATGGGTGCACAGACTTGCATGCAGACAATACATTCATACACATACGGAAAAAAAAAAGAAATAAAAGTTAATATCAAATCTGCCTTTTGACCTTGTAAAGTCTTGACTGTTTCTTATTAATCACAGAAATAAAAATCCATATGGGTCCTATTTTGAGTTGCCTAGATATTACCAAAAATTTTAAAACCTAATCATGGAAATTTTTCTCAACGTTACATAAAGCTCCATCCATTACAAATATTTTTGTCTTAGTTTGTTCACATTACCGGAGACTGTCCCATATTCCATACAGCACAATTTATGTTTTCAGGACAGAAGCATCCAAGTGAAAATTTCACAACATTTTTCTCTGGCTAGTAATGAAGCCTATATTTCGTCATGGTCACTAGCTCTGCCAGGCTATTTTTCCCTTGGATATCCTCATGTATTTTTTCCCAGCAGTGGCTGCTGTTCAAACTTACATAATAGAATTTTCACACTTTATAAACTGCGTTGAATATTCTGATCCCTTTCATCTGGAGAGGTCCTCTATTTCATGCCCAACTAGCTTTGAGGGCCTTCTGAGATAGTCAAGTAGTCATTGGCACCTTGCATGTAAAAGCCACCGCTGCATGAAGAGTCCATAAATCCAATTCTCTGTGCAAAAGCCATGGAAACCAGAAGCTTCCAGACTAAATCACTAGCAAGCTGCTCTATTACATTTCAGAGCCTGAGTCTGATAAACAAAAGTTTGGAGGAAATCTTCTATCACAAACTGAAAACTATCAGAAGGCTTAAATGTAAATTTCAAAAAATAAAAAAAAAAGTCTTCACAGACTAATATGTCACTCTGGCTTCTTGGTCTAATTTTTAAGACGTTGATGCTATTTCAGCAGGTCAGCCCCCTCCGTGATTTGTGGTCCCAGTCTCCTGCAGCCTCAGATAGACAATAGTTGTGATTCAGTGGAATACAGCAAGCCATCCTGAGAATTCTGCTCATGCTATTATTTCTGATACATATCAGATGCAGAGGCAGCTGGGGCTCATCCTAAACTAGTTACAAGTCAGAGTTCTGTCTAACTAGTTTAGATTGCTATTTATTTATGACTACCCTAAGGCAGTTCCAGACACAGGTGACCATCTTGAACTTGATCAAATTGGACTCTTCTCATGTTCTTTGGAACAAAGTGTTACAGACTCCAGTTCTCTGTTACCATGAAAATTATCTATAAGTCTTACCCTAAGGCTATGGCATTTCTCCAAAACACTTAACTTAGAAGTATCCTTTTTTTAATATACATCTCTTTTCTATCAGAGCACAAGCATCTTCCCTTATCATCATCAAAGGACAGAGAAAAAAAGTTGCCCTCATCTTCATCTTTTCTATGTTAGGATGGAAAAGAAAAGACGTCACAAAGAGCATAAAGAAATGACAAAAAAATGCAGCCTAACTGGAACTTCAACTGTCTAAGGTATAGCTAAAAGTAAGTGTAGCAAAAAAATATAAATCTATGTTTTTGTTGACACACTGCTTATACATGCAAAGAAAAATGTGAGTGGAAACCCACAAAGAGCCCACATACAGCAGTGCTCCCCAGAAATATTCTTAAAGATAATGATGTATTTGAAATTCTATTTAAACAATAAATGCAAGCTTCCAAACTGAGAAAGAAAAAGGATTTTTAAATGGATTCACCCTTCTTTCTCATTGATAAAAAAAAAAATGTTATATTTTGGTCACACCAGAATTATTTTTAAAAAACCACTATTTTTATTTTGTGCATATAAATGTGTTGCCTGCATGTTTGTAAATGTGCTTGCATTGTGCAGTGTGGCAGAGGTCAGAAGAGGGCATTTGGTCGCTCTGAAATGAAGGTATGGATAGTTGTTAGTCACCCTGTGTGTGTTGGGAATAAAGCCAGGGTCCTCTGCAAGAGCAGCCAGTGCTCTGCTAGGCTGAGCCATCTCTCTAGCCCTGGTCATAAGCAGAAGTCTTTTTTTTTAATTTTAATTTTATTTAATTTTATTTATTTTTGTATGTGTGTGAATGTACTGTCTGCATGTAGGTCTGTGCACCCGTGTCGTACAATGCCTTGGAAAATGCACTTCAGAGTAAAGTCAATCAGAAGTGACAAAGAGGGCCACTACATCCTTATCAGAGAAAGAATTAACCAAGAAGACATCACAATCCTAAATATTTATGCACCAAACTCAGGTGCACTGAACTATATAAACTTAATTCTGGTGGTAATCAAGACACAGATTAATCCCATCACACTAATAGTCAGGGACTTCAATGCCCCACTCAGCCCCTTGGATAGATCAGCTGGACAAAAAATAAATAGAGAGACATTGGAACTAAATAATACAATACAATAAATGGACCTCACAGACTTCTACTGAATATTTCACCCAAACACCAGAGAATATATATTCTACTCAGCACCCCATGGAACATTCTCCAAAATCAACCACATACTGGGACACGAAAGAAACCTCAACATATAAAATGATTGAGATAATCTCATACATTCTACCAGATCAAAGTGCAATAAAGTTCAATATTAACACCAGAATAAGCCCAACTAGCTACAAGAACACATGGAGACTAAACAGTACAATACTGAATAATGAATGGGTCAAGGAAGAAATAAAGAATGAAATAAAGGTATTCATGGAAATAAACAAAAAATACAACACAACACACCAAAACCTGTGGGATACTTTAAAAGCAGTCCTAAGAGGGAAATGTATAGCCCTACCTGCCCACATTAAGTAATACAGAAAGGGAACAAATAAATGATGTAACACTACAAATAAACAATTTGCAGGACAACAACAAATTAACCCTAAATCCAACAGACAGGAAGAAATAACAAAAATCAGAGCAGAAATCAATGAAATAGAAACAAAGAAAACAGTGCAAAAAATCAAGGAATCCAAAAGCTGGTTCTTTGAAAGGATAAACAAGATAGACACACCTCTAGCCCAGTTAACCAAAAGAAAAAAAGAGCAATTCCAAATTAATAGTATTTGTGATGAAAAGTGAAACATCCTTTCACTTTGAGTTGGTTTCTATCCTTGCGGGTGAGATGGGTTTATAGGCAGCATATACATGGATTCTGTTTCCTAATCCATTCTCCCAGTCTGTGTCTTTTGTTTGGAGAGTTTAGCACATTGATATTTAAGGTCACTATTGATAGATGTGTGTTGCTTCCTTTCAACCTATTCTTGGTTTGCATTCTTGGTCTAGGTTTGTATTTATGCTGTTATGCTTTTATTAGTTTCTCTTTTTAGTTGGTTGCAGATAGTTGCTCCTTTCCCATGTTCTTTGGATTGCTTCGAGTATTTTCTTTTTTTTTTTTTCATAAATATTAGTTTGCTAAAGTGTTGGTGTTTTTTGACATGTATTCTTTCATCTTGCTTTGTCATGAAAGATTTTTCTTTCTCTTTCAACTATAATTGACATTTTTTCTGGGTATAGTAATCTGGGTTGGCTTTAGTAATGTAAAGTCATTTAGCACTGGGAATACTTTGGTCCACCTTCTTCTGGCTTTCATAATTTGCACTGAGAAGTCAGCTGTAATTTTGATGGGTTTCCCCTTGTATGTAATTTGTTGTTTTTCTCTTGTAGCTTTCAGTATTTTGACTTTGTTTTGAGCATCTAGCATTTTAACTATGATATGGCATGGTGAGTTTTTTCTGGTCTTGTCTATTTGGTGTTCCATGTGCTTCTTGTATTTGTATAGGTTTGTCTTTTTTTCAGTTTTGGAAAACATTTTTCTTTTATCCTGTTGAAAATGTGGTCAATAGTGTTTTCTTGGGATTCTTCTCCTTCCTCTATCCCTATGATGCAGAGATTTGGTCTTTTCATAGTATCCCACATTTCCTGTTTATTCTGCTCCTGTGTTTTATTAAAAATTTTCATAGTCTTCACTTGAACATTTTAGTTGTTCCATGTTATCCTACAGGTCTGATATTCTACTTTCTGCTTCATTCATTCTGCTTCTGAGGCTTTCTCCCATCTTTTCCTGTTGATTGGATGAATGTTCCATTTCTTTTTTCATTTCTTCCTGTGATTTCTTTAGTTTTTCCATTTCCTTTTGGAGCTTATCATTCTCTACTTTTAGCTCCTTGCTTTGCTGGTATCCTTCTTTTTTCATTTCAGCCTGAGATCTTTTCAATGTTTCCACTTCCTTCCAGAGCTTGTCTTTCTCTCCTTCTAGTTCTTTCCAGTGTTTATCATTCTTTCCTACTAAGTACTTCCTGAGTTTTTCATTTTCTCCCCTTAGTTCTCTGATTTGTTCTTTATATTCTTTGAATTCTTTGAATATGTCTGCAGTTGTTCTTCTAAAGTCTGTATCTTGGTTTCCTTCCAAAGAGATCTTGTTGTAGGAATCTTCTGTCAGACTGGTAGAGTTTGGTGTGGATTTATTATGAGCTTTCCCCATGTTGTTGTTGTTGTTTCCCCATATTGTTTCTTCACTGTGTCCTTGGCATGTGGATTTGGTGTTTGTTTGTTTGTTTGTGTTTTAGGATTCTGGTGCCTCAATGCTGGTTGCAAAGACTAGATTCACTAAAACTATGCCTGTTAGATAGTCCACACCACAGCACCACCAGCTTGGGGGTAGGTGGGGTATTGTTGCTCCTTTGGGCTGCAGTGGTACCCTGTTGACCTGTTGTGCCCCTGCTACCCTATCTAGGTGCACCCACACTTTGGTGCTCTCTGCAACCCAAGCTGGGAGGTTCCAGGGGGAACCTTGACCTACCAGCATGGCACTGACTCCAGGCTAGCTCTCTCTGAACACCTAATTCTTAATTAGAAATATTCCTTGTGTGCTTCCATTTAAATATATATATATATATATAGAGTCAATTAAAATGGCCATAGGTCCTTTTAAAATAAAAAGACAAAAACACAGTTTAAACATCTGGCTTTTTTGATACTAGCTGTGGAATAAAAATAAACTCATATTTATGAAATAAAGACAAAATTCTTAACTTCAGTTTATTTAAAGATTAAAGTTCTGGAGAGATGGCTTAGTGGTTAAGAGTACTGGCTGCTCTTGCAGAAGATCCCAGTTCAAATCCCAGCACCCACATGGTGGATAACAAACATCTGTAACTACTACAGTTCCAGGGGATCCTATGCCCCTTTCTGTCATCCATGGGCACTGCATGATACAGGTGTACTTACATATATGCAGGCATACTATTCATAAACATAAAATAAAAATAAAGATTAAATATAAGTATTAGAATGTAATATGTTCTAATAGTATGTCTGAGCTCTAAAAATATATATTCTATTTATTATGTCCTTTGTAAAGGGAAAAAAAAGCGCTTTGGATTAATTAACCACTTTTGTATTCAACAAATGAAATTCAGTCACATTGACTCTGCAAGGCACTGTACTACACTGTATTGTCAGATAAAAGAAAATGCAAGTTGTACTTTGATGAAACTTAATTTGGAATAAAGATCATATTTATCTATGTGATTGTGAACATGTTTCTAGATGTCATTTTCTGCCATGTATCTGGCTGGTAATAAGGAGAAATGACTATGCTTTCCCAAGATGGAAATAAAATGAAGCATCAAACACAAAATCCACTTACAATCTAACCATAAAATTAACCCTTTTATTTATAACATATTGATCATTATTAATTTTGTATATTATATGATTACTAAAGAAAAATATTTATACAGAATAGGATATTGAGTGGAATAGATGCGTTATTTGGCATTTTTCAAAATTATAAGCAAGATAAGGTATAATTGGAGGAAAATCATCGAAAACAAGGACATTTAATTCAGTTAGATTTACGTGCTTGAACTTTTCTTGTTAAGACTCAGACCTTGAAGTGTCGTAAGCACCAGGGCTGCGTCTCTTCTGGCCCCTTTGGTAACTCAGCCTCTGTCTCCATGCCTGACTCTGGCGGTCACTCAGAGAAATAGATATCTTAAAGTTCTGCCCCCAACACCCACCCATTGTAGATCCTCTGGTAGGACTGGGGATTCTTACCCATCTCTCCCATCCATGCTAGGTTTTTTGTTGGGTGTGGGCCCTCATGGGTCTTCTGTATGCTACCACAGGTCCTGTGGTGCCCAGAAAACAAGATTTCCTTGTATACAACTAAAATCCTTAAATTTTATTTATTTGTTCATTTACTTATTTATTTGTGTTCATTTTACTGGTATGAGTGATGTGTCTGCATGTATGTAAGTGTAACAGAAGTGTGAAATTCTGGTGGAGGCCAGAAGATGGTGTCAGATGCCCTGGAACTGATGTTATAGACTGTTGTTAGGCATCTTATAGGTGCTGGGGACCAAACCCAGGCTCTCTGAGGAGCAGACAATACTCTTAACTACTCAGTTATCTTTCCATCCCCGCTCTGACTTTTTAGCATTTTTCTATTACCCCCCCCCCAACCAACGTTCCGACAATGATTCCTGAGCCTTGTGTGGTATAGGTGTCCTGTTTAGGGTTCCACAAACTGTAACTTGTGAGTAACACTGCTATCAGGTCCAAGAATGTGTGGACAGACAGGTCGCAGGTCATAGGAGAGCACCTACTAGTATTATTTCTGCTTAACAGACATTAAATGGACTCCTTATAATTACTGTTACAACTGTAACTTAGTTCATCTCTAGGTTCTCAACAGAGAAGCTGTTTTTTGAAGCAGATGGTCATAAACACAAAGAACCACTGCTGGACAAATTTGTAGAAAATAAGAGACTTTAGAGTATTTTAATTTATTTTATTTTTGAAAATTTCATGCAGGGACATAATGTATTTTGATAACATCTCCCCATTCGCTACCCTCCAGTTCCTCTGTTATCGATCCACCCACTTTACCCTTGAATCTTGAATTCATATATTCTCTTATTTTTTTAAACTCGCTGAGTCCAGAGGACTGGAGAAATAGCTCAGAAGTTAAGAGCACTGGCTGCTTTTGCACAGGATCCGGGTTTGGTTCTCAGCACCCGCTTGTTTCCTAACAACCATCTCTAAATCCAGTTCCAGGAGATCAGATGCCCTCTTCTGGTCTCTGTGAGCACTGCATGCATGGGTATATTCACATACCGGTAGGCAAAACACTCATACATACAACATTTAAAAAATTAAATATCTAAAAATATTTGAGGGCTGAAGAGATGACTCAGCAGTTAAGATTACTCGCTGCTCTTGCAGACATCATGGGTTCAATTCCCACACCCACATGGTTGTTGAAAACTGTCCCTAACCCCACTTCTAGAGAATTCCAATGCTCTTTTCTGACTTCTGTAGGGATTGCACTATACAGGTACACGTAGATGCACATAAAATAAAAATAATCATTTAAATAACTAAACACGTTTAGTTCACTCGGAGCTGCCTGTATGCACACGGGTGTAGTACATACCCTGGATAGACTTTTCCTTCCCCAGCAGCCATCAATTCCCAGTAGCTTCTCCCCCTGGGGTGGGAGTTCATGAGCCCTGTTCTGGTCCACACTGGGATTTCAATTGGCTTGGTCTTGTGTAGTACACTTGGCCTGCAGTCACAGCTACTTTACATTTGTACGATGCCCAATCCTGTGCAGATAATACTATTTTTCTATAGGCATCTGTTACCAATGACACAATCTTTTGGCCTCCCCATTCCTTTTTTTTTGTGGGGGGGGGGGGTTATTGATGTTTTGTGTATTTCAGATATCATTTTTCTTTTCCTTTTTTTTTTTTTCGGTGTTTTCGAGACAGGGTCTCCCTGTAGCCCCAGCTGCCCTGGAATTCGCTCTGTAGACCAGGCTGGCCTTGAACTCACAAAGATCCACCTGCCTCTGCCTCCCAAGTGCTAGGATCAAAGGCATGCACCACCACGCCCAGCTCAGATGTCATTTTTCAATTCAGTTCAGGCATATTCCCCTTTCCCTTCCCCCGACTCCACCCCACCCCAGATCATGCATTCTGCCATAACTGCCCTGCATCTTTCTCTCAGTCTTTTTTTTTTTTTGTGCTTGGGAATTCACATTTTCCTCCATTAATTTCATATTACTCTAAAATATGGTTACACACTCTCCACCCATATACAATAAGTACAGAGTCTGAAAATAATTGGTAAGTGGATTCTAGAGCCCACTGAAAGAATCATATTATAACAACATAGATGATTTCAGATAAACAGAAGTATAACAATAATGTTATTTACCTTGCCTTTTATCTGGGTGATTTGGTGTTAGCATCCACAAATGAGGGAAACAATTCTCTGTTTGTATTTCTGGGACTGTGTTACTTCACTCAGAATAATACCTTCAAGCTCCATCCATTTACCTGCAAAGTTCATAATGTCATCTTTCTTTACTACTGAATGGTACTCCATTGTGTACATGTACCAAATTTTTGTCATCCACTTGTCTGTTGAGGGGCATTTGGGTTGGTTCCAGCCCTTTGCTATTGTGAAGAGAGCTGCAATAAACATGGATGTGCATCTATCTTTGTGGTAGGATGTCTTTGGGGTATATACCCAAGAGTGGTATGACTGGGTGAGGTGGTAGGCTTATTCTGATTCTTTTAATGGTTCTCCACACTGCTTTCCAAAGTGGTTATACATGAAATAGACCCATTGACCAATGGAACAAGATTGAAGACACAAACTGAGCTCATACAATTTCAGCCACCTCATATTTGACAAAGGAAAAAAAAAAAAACCTCAGTTGAGGAAGGATAGCATCTTCAGCAAATGATTCTGGCAAAATTGGATCATCATTTCTAGAAGAACAAAATTAAACCCCTACCTCTCACCCTGTACAAAAATCAACTCCAAGTGTATCAAAGATCTCAACATAAAGCATGAAACCCTGAAGGTGATAGAAAAAGTTGGCAACAACCTACAAGACATAGGCTTAGGAAAAAACTTTCTAATTCAGACAGCAGCTGCACAGGAAGTAAGGTCAACAGTCAACAAATGGGACCTCATAAGCTTCTGTAAAGTGAAAGAAACAATCAAGGAGGTGAAGAAAAAACCCACAGAGTGGGAGAAAAATCTCTACCAGTGATATATCTGACAGAGCATTAACGTCAAGAATATATAAACTACTCAAAAAACAAAGAAGTAAGAAGACAAATGACCAACTCAAAAGATGGAGTAAAAAAGCTGAACAGAGACTTCACCAGTGAGGAATTAAAGATGGCTGAGAAACATCTTAAAAAGTGTTCTACATCATTAATAATTAAGGAAATGCAAATTAAAACCATTCTCAGATATCATCTCACTCCAATACGCCTAGCTAAGATCAAGAAAAGAAAAGATGCTGGAAGGGTTGTGGGGAAAAGGGAACACTCATCCAATGCTGGTGGGAATGTAAACTTGTCTCTCCATTCTTAAAGCTCCCTAAGACTTCTAGGGAGCTGGTGATACAGCCCTGGGAGCTTCATCCCTACTGGCTGGCTTTCATCAAGGAAGAAAATTTCAATATTCTTACCTAGCCATGGACCCTGAGAATAACATAATAATTGGTGGGGCAACATATGCGCAGTAGCACAATAGAGACATGGGTGATATGGAATAACCAACCACTTTTCTCACTGGATTTAAAACTTGCTGCACAAGACAAAACTCATGCTTGATACTGTTTTGTTTTAGTTTTTTGTGCTTTTTTTTGGTTTTGTTTTTGATTTTTTACTTGATACTGTTAATTGGACTAGAAACCTATGACTGACTAGGTCATTGGCAGAAGGGGAGAACCTAATATTTTTATTCTACTAAATGGACATTATTAAACATTTATAAATGGACATTATTAAATCCCCCAAGTTCTTATTTCTTCTCGCATAGATCAGTGCATCTCACATTCCTCATCACAGAAGATTCTTCTGCATTAGATGAGGATTAATACAGAAACCCATAACCCATCAATGTGCAGCGAATATGAGCTGTAGAATTCTTAGATCTAAAAAGACAATGCTTACAAAAGTATCTTAAGTCTATCCATTAAAGCTCTGTATGTGAGAAAACAGGGCTTGGACTGCTTAACCTCTGATCCCCTTTTGCCCACTCACCAGGATTTTCTATTCACCAGCATGAACCCTGTACATGAAACTTTAGCATGAGATCCCTTATTTATCTAAGATTATGAAAAAGTGTCTATGTGTTAAGAACATTGTTTCCTTTTGCAGATGAGTACATGCAGATCATGGCTGGTTTAAGAGCTTATCACATTCTGTTATTAAAAGTCTCAAATCTATACTCAAAGTAATATGGGATAAGTGAGAACTTCTAAAAATAGTCATTTTCTTGCAACTAGGTAAATATTTGAAATGTAGAATTCCAAAGAAATTCCATAAATATGTCAGCATGAAACATATCTCTGAAGGTCACAGTCCATGTTAGGTCAACATATTAATGATTTATTATATATTAGCATTAGTCTTTTAAAATACAATGCAAAATAAAATAACATTCTTTCAGCAGTAGATAACAGTTGTTTGTCAAACTCTGTGAAGCCTGCATATTTACATTTTATCAAGTATATATTTTTAATATTGGTTTATGAACTTAACGATTCCAAATGCTTTTCCAAAGTTACTTGCTAATTTTACATAAATCTTCTTCAATCATAATTAGAAAAACTGTGAAAATGAGTTTACTTTTATGAATATATGTTTAGACAACAAATTATTTCTGGAGCACAATTTTATCAATCACAACTTTATTCTCCCTTATCATTGTTTCTCATATTATTGCTGACTTTTTTAAAGAAAATACTAATTAGATTGTTATTCTCTGACAATACCCCTTTATCCAATTCTAAAATTTTCACTCTATCCTTTGGGAAGATCTTTTATAATGATACTAGCAACAAAGATAACAGTGGGGGTGTTAGCGATGGTTGTGTTGTAGCAGGACCCAACATCCGTGCCTTTAGTATGTGCAAATCAAGTACAAGTGCTAATTTATTTATTCCATCCAAAATCACTTCAATTGGCATTCTAACCCTGATCTCACAAACAGAGCTGAGTCTCTCCTCAGAATCACAATGTTAATAAGAAATTAATTTCTCAAGGACATAGTGCCTACATTAGGCCATTGTAAACACTTGAAATAAGTTAAACTAACCCTTACATATTTTATGGTAAGATGAGAGAGTAAGGGTATCTTTTTAACACAATTCACATTTAAGGACTATTATCTCTCCAAGCAGGATAGATTAAGGTTGAAATTCAAGAGTCTTCTGTGATGTTTGAAAGTAATTTATGGAATTAAGAGTTAATTAGTAGATCATAGGAATATAATGGTTTACATGAAATCTATCATCCTGCTGATTGAAAATTTTTCTTATTTTTCTCTACTTCAAGAACTGTTGAGATATTAAGATGCAATTAAAATGGATGAAGATTAATTGACAAAGAAGAGAAGTCATTTTCATTATGTTGAATAATTTTCAGTCAACCCTTACCTGATGTGGTACAGGCCTGAGCAGAAAGGAGAGATCTAGATATGGTGGGGAGAGGGATTAAACATCTGGGTACCCAACCACGTGTCTTTCACCTGATCACAATTCAATGGGGATATCATGCTCTAAAGTTTATCAGCTCAGGAGATAAATAATACACAAGGTGGAAAATATTCCCAAGCCAATAAAAAATAAATTAATAGGGGGAATGTGTAGACACCAGATCTCATCAGACCTTCAACAGAAGACACCACATGAAGTAGCTTATACCACAGTCTATAGAGTAAGCAGATAAGGCTTTAAAATATAGATATAAATTATTTTAAATATAGACACTATTTTAGAAAGATGACTTGGTGCAAGCTGCAATTGAAAATAAAGAGGTTTAAAAGAAAGACTCAATAGATGGTTGAGCATCAAGAATTTTGCTGGTGGCTGGAGAGATGGCACAGAAGTTAAGAGCACTGGCTGCTCTTACAGAGGATCCATGCTAAGTTTGCAGCACCTATTGGAGGTTAATAGCCTTCCATAACTCCAGTTCCTGGGGGCAGGACATTCCCTTCTGAACTCTGCAGGCACTGCACTACACAGGCATGGTTACATAAATACACACAATAAATATCTTTATATTACCACATAAACTAAAACTATGAGAAGACAGATTAGCCCAGACCACTACCGCAGGTGGAAGCAGACAGGAAAACCATCTGCCAAGCCCCAGCCGGCCCACACAGGAAGAGAGGTGGAGAGGTGGAGACCCAGCAGCAGTGTCCAGCACCTGAGCCCCTATTCATGGGTCCTGGGAGCTACAGTTACAGCTCAGAAGGCTCCCCATCTGTGCTCCAGGTGCCCAACTCCTGGCTACTGGGGAGTAAGACAGGGCCGGCACACACTAGTGTGCATCCATTTCAGCTGCCTGCTTGCAGCAGGCAAGAAGAAACACTCCCACCCACCCAGAGACTTGTGCATGGCTCAGGCTTGACTCTGGCTCAGCTCCCAGCAGCTCCAGATCTGGCTCCTGACAGGTGAGATACAGCCCAATCCGCCCACTCTTAGGCCAGATTCCCACAGGAACACTCAGCACCCAGGAAGTAAGACAGAAGTACAGTGCCCAATAGTGCTCAGCTCTGAGAACATTCCAGAATCCTAACACATTAGCTAGGGAACACCTCAGGCCACTCCCATGGCTCCAAGCTAAGCTTCCCTGAACCCATACCCAGACCTTACAGCCAGCCCAGGGGAACAGGTAGGCTCACCTCAGGAGGTACCAGGTTCAAGCCAACCTGATTGTTACCTGTCCTGTCCACTGGAGAAGCTCCAGACTAGCCCCTCCAGTACAAATCAAAAGTGAAAACCTTAAGCGCATACCAGCCAGCTTTTCATATTAATAAGAAAAACAATGAAGGCAAACAAAAAAAACAAGCAAAGTCAGTCTTCAACTCAATGCAGAAACATTGAGTTTTGTAACAGCATCCAAATGACAAAACAAATCTACATGACAAAAGCACAACGATAAAACAATAACATGGGAAAACCAAATGATAAGTCCCTGCTAAATTCTACATGTCCTATAGAAGATTCTTACAATGAGAACAACCTGGAGGTAACTCAGGGCACAGATCTAAAAAACAAAAAACAAACAAACAAACAAAAAATATCATAAACATACTCAAAGAAATCAAAGACTATAAAGAACACACAGACAAATGAATCAAAGAACTGGAAAGAGATAGAAATAGCCTGAAAGAAGAGAATGACAAACTCTGGAAGGAAGTGGAAATACTGAAGAAATCTCAGGCTGAAATGAAAAAGGAAATTGAACACTCATGTAGTCAACAGGAGAGGATGAGAAAATGCCTCAGTAACAGAATGAATGAACCAGAAAATAGAATATCAAGACTGGAAGATAGCATGGAAGAACTGGAATGTTCAAGCAAATATTATGAATAAATGAGTGGAAAAATGAGGAAATGTGGGACACCATGAAAAGAACAATCCCATGCATCATAGGTTTAGAGGAAGGAGAAGAAACCCAGGATAATGGTATGAGCCAGATCTTCAACAGAATTACAGAAGAAAATTTCCCCAAATTGAGGAAAGACATACCCATACAAATACAAGAAGCACATAGAACACCAAATAGACAAGACCAAAAAAGAAATTCCCCACATCGTTTCATAGTAAAAATTCCACATGCTAGAAAAGAAGGCAAAATACTGAAAGCTACAAGATAAAAACAAGTCACATATAAAAAGAAACCCATCAGAATTTAAGCTGACTTTTCAATGCAAGCAGTGAAAGCCAGAAGAGCTTGGACCAAAGTTTTCCCAGTTTTGAATGACTATAGATGCCAACTCAGATTACTCTATCCAGCAAAAATGTCTACTACAGTTGAAGGAGAAAGAAAAATCTCTCATGACATAAACAAGATAAAAGAATACATGTCAGCCAGGCATGGTGGTGCATACCTTTAATCCTAGAGGCAGAGGCAGGCAGATCTCTGTGAGTTCAAAGACAGCCTGGTCTACAGAGTGACTTTGAGGCCAGCTGGGGCATTAAGGAGACCTGACTCAAAAAAATAAAAAATACATGCCCATAAAACCAAGTTGAGGCAATTCAAAGAACACAGGAAAGGAGCAGCTATCCCCAAGCATCAAGACAGAGTAATTAATGAAGGCATAGTTGTGAAAATACAAACCTAGACCAAAAATGCAAACATAAACTAAATTGATGAGAAGCAATATACATCTCTCAATGATAATCTTAAATATTAGTGGTCTGAAATCCCCAATTAAGAGAAACAGGTGGGGAGACTAGATTAAAAAATTGGCTCCATCTTTTTGTTGTCCACAAGAAATCTCACTTTCAAGGACAGATGAAGGGATGGAAAAATTATACCAAGCAAATGGTACCAAAAAGCAAGTAGGAGTTGCTATTCTAATATCAGACAAAATAAACTTCAAATTAAAACTAATCAAAAGAGATGGAGAGGGTCTCTACATTCTTATCAAAGGAACAATTAACCATGAAGACTTCACAGTCATGAATATTTATGCAACAAACCAACAATTCTATAGGACTTTATGGCACAGATTAATCTCAGCATACTAATAGCAGGGGCTTCAATATTCCATTGTGTCCACTGGGCAAGTCAACTGAACAAAGAATAAACACAGAGACACTGAAGTGAACAATATGATACACCAAATGGACCTAACAGACATATACCAAATATCCCACCCAAACACCACAGAACATACATTTTAGTCAGTATCCCATGGAACTTTCTTCAAAATTGACCACATACTAGGACACATACTAAACCTCAACAAATATAAAAAAAATGAAATAATTCTATGCATCCTCAATAGATAACTTAATAAAGCTTAAAATCAGCATCAGAGAAAGCCCTAAATCTACAAGAACTCATGGAGACTAAACAACACACTCCTGAATAATGAATGGATAAAGAGGAAAATAAAAAAAAAGTATTTTTGGAATTAAATGAATATTACAATGCAACACAACAAAATCTGTGGGACACTTTAAAAGCAGTCCTAAGAGGGAAATGTAGAGTCCTAAGTGCCTACATTATATATATAAAAAAAAAAAACAGAAAGAACACAGATAAGTGACCTAACATTGTAACTAAAAACACATGAGAGACAATAGCAAGTGAATCCTAAACCCAACAGACAAGAAGAAACAACAAAAATCAGAGTGGAGATCAATAAAATAAAAACAATACAAAGAATCAATGGATCCAAGAGCTGGTTCCTTGAAAGGATAAAGATAGATAGACCTCTATCCCAGTTAACCAAATGAAAGAAAGAGCAACTCCAAATCAGCAAAATTAAAGATGAAAAGGGAAACATCACAAGAGATAATGATTCAAACAATTATACAAGAATACTTTAAAAGCTTATACTATTAAATTTGAAAACTTAAGAGAAATGGATGAATATCTGAAATCATGAAAAATCACCAAAGCTTAACCAAAAGGAGATTGGCAACTTAAACAGACCTATAACATATGAGGAAATTGAAACAGTAATACAAAACCTCCAACTAAAAAAAAAAACCCAGGCCCAGACCTATTTATTGCAGAATTATGTAAGACATTTAAAGAGGAACTACAACCAATACTACTCAAATTATTCAAAAGGATAGAAACACGGGAATCTCCTAAATCCCTTCTGTGAAGCCAGCCTCACTCTGTTACCAAAAACAGGCAAAGATGAAACCAAAAAAAGGAAACTATAGACCCATTTCATTAATGAACCTAGATGCAAAAATTCTCAACAAAATACTTGCAAACTGCATATAGGCACACATCTAAAAGGTCATCCACCATGACCAAGGTGGATTCATACCAGAGATGCAGGGATGGTTCAACATACTTAAATCAATAAATGTCATAAAGCACATGAATGGACTGGAAGACAAAAACCACGTGTTCATCTCAATTGATGCTGAAAAGGCCTTCAATGAAATTCAACAAGCCATCATGTTTAATGACCTAAAGGGAATTGAACTAAAGGGAAGATTCCTCAACATAATTAAAGCCATATACAACAAACCCACAGCCAACATCATCCCAAATAGGAAAAAAAATTAGAATTCCCCTTAAAGTCAGGAACCCAGCAGGTTTTTGTTGCCCCCTATCTCCACTCCTTTTTATTATAGTGCTTGAAACACTTGCTAGAGCAATAAGAAGAGAACATTTTAAAAGTACTAATTGGAAAAGAGGAAGTCAAACTATTCCTTTTGCAAATGTCCTAAGGTACACCAAAAATTCCACCAGAAAATTCCTAGAAACAATTAGCAGCTTCAGTAAAGTGACAGGTTACAAAATTAACCTACAAAAATAAGTAGCCTAAGTGCATAGCCTAAGGACTTTAGTATTATATTTGGTTCTGAACAGAGTATAATCCTTTTCACTGTTCTTATGTCTATTAGTCAATTAAAGAAGGCATTTTTACCAGTTAGGCAAAGTATATTAATGCAGGAGCTCTGACATCAGCAATGGATTGTTCTACCAGGGGGATGTTGGCCAGGGGATCCAAGGCCCCACAAAAGGTAAGGGCTCCTTGCCCCTAAGTTGGGATACCTGCAGGAGGAGAGGCGATAAGACCCTGCTGCCGAAGACCTGACGTTAACATGGGAGGGATGTATTGAGACCGCACATGCAAGGGTACAGATGGCCTCTGGAATGCCAGAGAGTGTTACCAAAGGCCACTAAACCAATAAAGCAAATACGGGTCTCCCTGAGTCAAGCAAGACTCCACCGTCAGCACCAGCTACACCTCACCTGCCTGGAAATACTGTGCAGCAGAGGCAGCCATGTGCCTGTATATCCCAAATCTAATTGGCTATTGGCTCTCCCCTTGGAGAAATAACCCATGGCTGATGCCACAAGCTTACATCCTCTACAGGTTAGGAGATGTTATAAGCCACAGTAAGACCCTGTCATATTTAACAGGGGGGAAAATTGTAATTCATGGATTAACATATCCAAACATGTGTCTATGCTAAAGTAACCTACCATAACTATTAGTGCTGCTTAAATACCTATATATCTAATTGCTTGTTCTTCATTAGTAGGATCGAAAGGTTATTCCTGGACAAACTGTCAGCCCATGAAAGGAAACAGCCAGAATTGACCAGAGTCCAAGTCAACAGCTCCAGAGAGAGTGGACTGTTTTACTTCTCATCCACCTGTGCCCCTTTTCTAAGCCTAGGGAACAACCTGCAGAAGAGGGGGCGTGGTAGAATGTAAAGGCTCCGATTGGGGTGAATGGTGACACTACAGCGATGTAGTCTGGACACTCATTTGATCAACTTGATTGAACAAACAACATGTCACCCCCCACTGGATGCTGGGGCTGTGGGGGTTTGGACAGAACAGCCTGTAGATTGGTTTTGCACGAAGGATGCTTGTACTCATGGATTATCACTTATAGCTAAAAAAGGAAAAAACAAAAAAACAAAAAAACAGAGAAAGATGCAAGACAGTTATGGCAGAATACATGATCTGGGATGGGGTAGGGGTGGGGGGGAAGGGAAAGGGAAAAATGCCTGATCTGAATTGGAAAATGATGTACGAAATGCACAAAGCATCAATAAAAATAAAAATAAAAAAATAAGTAGCCTTTCTTTACGCCAACGAACAAGCAGTTCAAGAAGGAATACAGGGCGACCTTCCCATTCACAACAGCCTCAATAAATAAATAAATAAAATGTCTCAGAACAAACTTGACAAATGACACTATAAATCTCTACAATGAAAACTTTAACTCCTTGAAGAAGGACATTGAATAAGACACTTGAAGATGGAAGGATCTCCCATGCTCATTGATTGGAAGAGTTGATACAGTAAAAATGACCATCCTACCAAAAGTAATATAATGATTCAGTGCAATCCCAATCAAAATCCCTATGATTTTCTTCATGGACTTAGAAAATAATCCTAAAATTCATATGGAAAAAGAAAAGACCACGATAGTCAATGCAACCCTGAGCAAAAAGAGCGGGGGAATTACTATACCAGACTTCTAACTATATTACAGGGCTATAGTCATAAAACAGCCTGGTACTGGTACAAAACAGACTTGTAGATCAATGAAACAAAGTTGAATATCGAAACTTTAGCACATGCCATTTCAGCCACCTCATATTTCAAAAAGGTGCCAAGAACATTCCATGGAGGAAAGAATGCATCTTCAGTAAATGAAGCTGGAAAAAGTGGATCACCAGAAGTAGAAGAATGAAACTTAACCCCACCTTTCACCCTTTATAAAAATCAACTCTAAACGGATCAAGGACCTCAATCTGAAACCTAAAACTCTGCAAATAATAGAAGAAAATGTTAGCAATAACCTACACGATATAGGTGTAGGAAAAGACTTTCTAAATCAGACTGCAGCTGCCCAGAAAATAAGGTCAATAACTGACAAGTGGGACCTCATTAAACCCAAATGCTTCTGGACAGTGAAAGAAACAAATAATGAAGAGAAAACCCACAGAATGTGAGGAAACCTTCACCAGTGATACATCTGACAGAGATTTAACATCCAAAGTATATAAATTGCTAAAAAAAAAAAAAAAATTAAAAGGAGCAAGAAAACAAATGACCCAATCAAAAGATCCAGAAGAAAATAATTATTATTATTTAAAAATCAAAGGAAACAATGAACTCCAATGGAAAGCCATTCTCTACAGACAAGTAAGAATTTGCCATTATTCATATATAAAGTGCTGCTGTGGCTCTAGTGAAACAGCAGGATTAAGGATTTGTTGAGGAAAAATGGGTTTATTTAGTTTTGACCAGAATCAGAGAAACAGAAAATTTCAGTCTTCCCTTGCCTTTCAGAAAATAGTATTATAATTTATAGAAAAATCAATGAAGCAAAACTCAGGAATATGCTTATATACATTTGTTTTCCTGCATGTCCAAGTTATCAGCACTGGGATCAGTCTCTTCTATGTGAGAGTAGTTCCCGCTCTGGAGCCAGAGCTCTTGTGGGTAGGCTGTACTCAGTCTCAGGTAGCAAAACTTCTAGCCTGTCGGGCCTGGTTATATTAATGTTGAAATTTTCAGTCGGGAAAGAAGAAAGAAAGAAAGAAAGAAAGAAAGAAAGAAAGAAAGAAAGAAAGAAAGAAAGAAAGAAAGAAAGAAAGAAAGAAAGAAAGAAAGAAAGAGAGAAAGAGAGAGAGAGAGAGAGAGAAAGAAAGAAAGAAAGAAAGAAAGAAAGAAAGAAAGAAAGAAAGAAAGAGAGAGAAAGAGAGAGGGAAGGAAGAATGAAACAGCTATAACTCACCCCAAAACAAGAGCAAGATTATCCACAGAACCTTCAACCATAATTTTGGATTATGAAAATATTCAAGCAATAGATTATTAGAGAAAGAAAATAATAATTCTTAGAAGTTCAAGTTGATTTTATTATATTATTTAATTTGGACATTAAATAAAGATATTTTCGAAAGAAGGAAATGCTCTTCAGAGAACTGTCAAGAAATATAGTTAGGGGCTGGTAAGATGGCTCAGTAAGTAATTACCTTGTCTTCAATGCCTAATGACCTACAGTTTGATTTCCCTGGGATCAACAAGGTAGAAGGAATGAATAGATGTCTTCAAGTTGGCCTCTGATCTCCACATATGTGCCCAACAAAACACACACACACACACACACACACACACACACACACACTGGATAAATAATACATAAATATTCATATAATTTGTGTTGAAAAAATTATAACAGGGAAACAATGTGATATGGTCATTAATTTTGTTATGTAAAATACTTATGGTATGTATTTTTTTTAAAGTTAATATTGATAAAATGAAAAAAATATTTTTGAGAACATGAAACTGATAACCCAAAATATACCAACCAAAATAGCACCAGAGTCATGAAAGGGTGAGCAGCAGAAGACAGATATCAGCTCAGTGCTGCTGTGTTTAGCATTAAGGCTCAAAATTGTGCCAAGGTGTAAAATGTTCAACTTAGGATTTGTGTGGAGTAAGCTGTATTGGACAAATCCCCTGCATATCAGGTATCAACTGTAACCAGCTATAAAGAGCAACCTTTTGAAGGCACTGGAGAATGACAAAAGTGGCCCAATTTAGAGTAAAGTGACCTTGAAAGAGAAGGATACTTGGTAAGACCAGATTTTCACCTAAGAGAACTCTCCATTTCGTTGAGTGTTCAGGAGAGAAAGCTCAAGCAGAAAGCAACGGCTTCATTTCTTTCAGAGCTGCAGATGCTGTGATATAGGACTTAATGGAAAGTAACGAGGACAGTTCCTCAAAGAAGGGAGAGCAAGGCCTCTAGACGGTCACTCAAGCCTTTGCTTGAATCCTGTGCTGCTCATGCTAAAGTGAATCTCATTGCGCCTGAACAGAATGAGATGGCTGAAGAGATGCTATCCTGGATGCGAAAAAAACAACTGGGGAAGTTACACAAATCCACGACATCATTCCTTATTGAAAAACAGCATCTAATTTTTTATTTATTTTTATTTTTATTTTATTTTTTATTTTTTTGCTCGTAGGACGCCATCTGGGTCTCAGCGCTTCTTTCCTTGGGCTGCTGAGGCTGCGGGGGGGGGGGGGGGGGGTCGGGACCAGGAGGAGTTTTGTTGTCAGAGAATAACAGGAGATTGTCCATAATTGACTTTAAGCAGCAAGCATTAAAACACTGAGCTCTTCAGCTCCGCCTTTCTTTTTCTGAGAATTGAAAAACCAAGAAGATTTTTGATGTTTTGTGTGGCGCCCCCTGAATTAGAAACCAAGATGAACATGAACAAAGGAGGCCTGGTGTTGTTTTCAGCAAATTCCAATTCATCGTGTATGGAGTTTCAAAGAAAATTGCTGAGTGTCTGGGGGTGGAAATGGGCAAAGTGCAGGTGTACCAGGAACCTAACAGAGAAACAAGAGCTCAGATTCAAGAGTCTGTGAGGGGAAAAGATCTATTTATCATCCAGACCATCTCAAAGGATGTGAACACTACCATCACGGAGCTCTTGATCATGGCGTACACGTGTAAGAGCTCATGTGCCAAGAGCATCATTGGTGTGATCCCCTACTTCCCTTACAGCAAGCAGTGCAAGACGAGGAAGAGGAGCTCCACCCTCTCCAAGCTGCTGGTGTCCATGATGTGCAAAGCTGATTATAGGGTTATAGGAATGCAGACATTGTGGCCAAGTCCCCAGCCTCAGCCTGGGAACAGCAGTGATCCATGGAGAAACACAGGACGCGGAGTCAGACTTGGTGAATGGCCGGCACTCCCCAGCCATGGTCAGGAGTGTGGCTGCCACCCCAGCCTGGAGATCCCCATGCTGATTCCTAAAGAAAAGCCCCCGATCACAGTTGTTGGCAACGTGGGAGGAAGGATTGCCTTTATCGTGGATGACATCATTGATGATGTGGACAGCTTTCTTGCTGCTGCAGAGACCCTGAAGGAAAGAGGCTCGCATAAGATCTTTGTGATGGTGACTCACGACTTGTTATCCTCTGATGACCCCTGGCTGATTGAAGAGTCTGCCATTGGTGAGCTAGTGGTCACCAGCAGGATCCCACATGAAATCCAGAAGCTCCAAGTGCCCCAAGATCAAAACCGTGGACATCAGCATGATCCTGTCGGAAGCCATCTGCCGCATTCACAATGGGGAGTCCACGTCCTACCTGTTCAGAAACATAGGTCTGGATGACTGAACAGCTGGAGCCTGACGTGTGCACAGCGAGGGTCTGTGCCGGCCGGCAGCTGAGCAGAGCTCGGGGTTCCCTTCCTCTCCCCACACTCTGCTGACTGATTCCTGAGAAGGTACACGGACTAACTTTTTATGTCAGTTTGGGTTTTTGTGTGTTAGGGGGATAATTTTTATAAAAGAAAAACTCCCTATTAAGTTAAAACTTTATTGTTTTTAGTGTAATCGTTTTAGAACGTACACGGAATAAGAGCTTTAGCTCATGGCCTTTTTGCTTAATCCAAGTGTTCAACAAAGTTAATGGAATAAAATGACTGCTGTCAGTTCCCCATGGCTAAAGCCAAAATGACTACAATGTTGACTCCGGGAGGGGACTTTTTAGAAATGCTTTTGTAAACAAGCATGTGGGATATATGGTTGTATTTATTTTCTGCAACAAAAGAAAGAATAAAACCTTGTGTTTGTTTTTGTTTTTGTTTTCTTTTTAAAAGAAAAACAGCATCCAGGGAAAGCCGCAATGCCTCCAGATAAGAGGCAGAAGAAACACAAACATAGAAAAGTCTAGGCAGGGTTTTAAGGTAAGCAGCAGATTCAAAGATATTGAACCTTTCTGAATCTTAGAGAAAGAATACAAACTTCCCTGAAAATGACTACTGTATGATTATAAATTTATGTAATTTTTTGGTCTTTTTCAGACAGGGTCTTCCTGTAGCCCCAGCTGTCATGGAACTTGCTATGTAGACCAGGCTGACCTTGAACTCACAGAGATTCACCTGCCTCTGCCACCCAAGTTCTGGGATTAAAGGTATGCACTACCACACTTATCAAATTAATGTAATTTTAAAAATTACTACACATCTGTTGCAAAAGAAGCTTCTTATATGAGTAGTGTCTGAGATCTTTGTCTGTAAATATAAGGATATTTCTTTTGTAGTTAGTAAGATGTTACCTTAGGGGATTTCTTTAAGATTACTTTCCAGTTATATGCATCTGTCTACATTAACATTACCACACATGAGTTTGCTCCCACTGAGTGGGCTTTAGGTCTAACTGGTTAGCCATTGATTTCTGCCAAGGTGCCACTATTGCACCGATGTCATATGTTGTGCTGGATGTTTGGTCTTGAAGCCTATATTGGACCACTGTTTGATGTTCTCCCTTAGCGGCTTGCATTGTGCTCTCCAAAGCTGAGAGTCAGCCTTCAGGGGGAGGTGGCTTCCAGGAAAAAGATGTTCCATGGTGAAATCACCCTTACATGGAGCAGTCACTCCAAGATGGGAATAAAGTGCACTCAGACCAGACACCATCATCTCATTGGAACAAAATACACTCCTAAAACAATCACAGAAACAACTAGTTCTCCAGAATCATTTTGAGATTCAGATATGAGAAAACGGTCTATCAGAACATTGTCTCACCATCAACACTTGCTCCACTATATGCAAATACCCAGCTGGAAAACCTCCAACACTTACCTGTGTTTCCCTTTCCTTGAAATTTCATGTTCCTGTTTGCATTCTGAAGACACACGTAAGGTTACTGACCTGATTCATCTGTCTATCCTTCCCATGCTGATCAATGGCTCTCTTCTGTCTTTATGATCCCCACTCTCTGACTATTACACTGTGATGTGTGGCTGACCCTAGTCTGCTGAGACTTTCAGATCTGGGACTTTTGCCTTATTAGTCTAATAACTAACCATATCTTTATTTTATTTGTTTCTTTCTTGGGGTTTTGTTTTGTTTTATTTGAGAAAGGTCCCCTGTAGCTCAGGCTGAACTCCCTGTGAAGGATGATCTTCAACTTGGAATCATCCTCCCACCACATTCTGAGAGCTGGGACTACAGGCATGTGCCGCCATGCCTGACTTTATGCACTACAAGTGATCAAACCCAGGGTTTTGTACACAGTAGACATGCTTTCTTTTAATTCAGCTGTATCCTCACTCTCATCAATAATTTCTTTAACTATCAGTGACTTAGATATACCTATTAAAATGTACACATGGAATGGACTGTTAAATAAGATCCAACCAGCTGAGTGTGGTGGTACAAACTTTTTTTTAATTTTTTTTTAATTTTATTTATTTTTGTATGTGTATGAATGTACTTTCTGCATGTATGTTTGTGCACCCGTGTCATGCAATGCCACGGAGGTCAGAAGAGGGTCTCGGATTCCCCTAGAACTGGAGTTCTCCTGGAATTGGAGTTACAGACGGTTCTCAGCTGCCATGCAGGTGCTGGGGATTGAACCCGGGTCCTCTACAAGAGCAGTCGGTGCTCTTAACCTCTAGGCTATCTCTCCATCCCCTGGTACAAACTTTTAATCCTAGCACTCACTCAAGAATCATAGGCAGGTGGATTTGTGTGACATGGAGTCCAGCCTGGTCTACGCAGTAAGGTCTAAGCCAGCTGGGGCTACAGGGAGACCATGCCTCCCTACAAAAAACAAAAACAAATAAACAAACCAATATTCAACTCTATTTTGTCTTCAAGAAACTCACTTTAATTATTAAGACATTGGGCTGCGGAGATGGCTGAGAAGTTCAGAGTGTTTGTTGTAATTTCAGAGGACTATAATTTGGTTACTGGAACCGTCTGGCAGCTCACATATGCCAGGGGAACTAGTAGTCTACTTTGGCCTTCACAGTTACCCTCAGTCACATGCACAGACATACAATCAGATACACACACATACACACACACACACACACACACACACACACACACATATATATATATATATATATATATA